>WAAB01016527.1:6296-23227 GCA_013389865.1 Piaya cayana | reverse complement strand
CGCGTTGGGCACGGGCGGGCGGGCGGGCGGTGGTTGGCGGTGACGGTGCCGGGGACCAAAGTCCCCGCTGGGCGTGCGGAGAGCGGCGCCGGCACCTCCCGGTGCTCCCACAGCTCCGTCCACCTCCAGGGTCTCCATCGCGGCGCCACCGTCGACTCACCAGGTCGGAAGAGACCCCCGGGATCGTCGAGTCCGACCATGTTCCCCAAGAAGTCCTACGGCGGCCCCCCCACCGGCTACGGCCCCCCGACCGGCTACGGCCCCCCCACCGCCTACGGCCCGGCCGCGGGCGATTACGGCTACGACTACGGCGCCCGCTCCCCGCCTCCGGGCTCCTACTACGTGGAGGACGCGCCGCAGCACTTCTACAAGTGGAACTCGCCACCCGGCGTGGTGAGGATCCTGGAGGCCGTCGTCGTCCTGCTCTGCATCGCCATCTTCGCCTGCGTGGCCTCCACCCTGGCCTGGGAGTACGGCTACGGCTACACCGGCCTCTACGGCAACGGGCTGGGGGGCTTCTACGGCTCCGGCTACTATGGCAGCGGCCTGAGCTACGGCTACGGCTACGGCGGCTACTACGGCGGCGTCACCAACCCGCGGGCGGCCAACGGCTTCATGATGGCCATGGCCGTGCTCTGCTTCCTGGCCCAGCTGGGGCTCTTCGTCGCCGGCGTCGGCAAGTCCCGCGGCTCCCGCTCGCGCCGCTTCTACCTGGCGGTGATGGTGGTGTGCGCCGTGCTGGCCTTCCTCATGCTCATCGCCTCCATCGTCTACGTGGTGGGCGTCAACCCCCAGGCGCAGATGTCCGGCAGCTACTACTACAACCCCCTGCTGACCATGTGCAGCCAAGTCTACAGCGGCAGCAACTACATGAACCAGTACCTCTACCACTACTGCACCGTGGACCCCCAGGAGGTGAGGGGGGGACCCCCCGATTCCAGCCAGACCCCCCCCCCCTTCTTTGTAGCCAACCCGGCGGTGCGGACCCCTTGCTCTGCTTCCAACGTGATGTTGGTGACCACACGTCCTGGTTCCTCGCCAGCCAAGGGGTTTCCGCTCCTCCTTTAATGTTCCTGGTGGTACCAGTTGTGGTTTTGTGGTTGCGGAGAAGCGAGGGGGGGGTTGCCGGATCCCAGCCCGGTGTGTGTGCTGGGGCCGCTGGAGGGAACGGGGCGAGCCGGCTGCCTGCGCCGATGAGTTTCGGGGAGTGGACGGGCTGTCACCGAGCCGGCGGCTGGTACTTTGGTCTCCCCGGTTGTAAACGGGGCGCGGGTGCCAGGATGGGTGGAGGGGTTGGGTGCCAGCCCTTCCCCGAGCTCCCGCGATGCCGCCGGCCCAGTTTGGGTCAGTGGGGCGGCGAGAACCTTCCGAGGCGAGTTCACCAGCCCTGGTTTCGGCTGGAGCTGGTGAGGATCCTGCCTGGCGCGGGGCTGGCGCTGCCGGTTCTCAGCCGGCCGGGCTGGCTGTGCCGCATTCCTGCGCCCCGAGAGGGGAGGAGAAGCAGCACCCGAGCTGCTCTTGCTCCATGCGAGAGGCCAAACGAGGCCTCATCGTCCTCACCCAGCCCCGGTTTCGGGGGGGTTGTCACCCACAGGGAACCACGAGGGTCCTGGCTGCACCACGGGGGCTCGTGGCTGGGCCAGCAGCGAGGTCTGGGCGCTGCACCGATTCCAGAGGGGCCCAGGGAGGCTGAGATTGGATCTTAGCGTGGGGAGACACCCCAAGAAGTGGGGGCTGCCCCATCCCTGGAGGGGTTCAAGGCCAGGTTGTATGGGGCTGGGAGCCCCTGATCCGGTGGGAGGTGTCCCTGCCCGCGGGGCTGGATGAGCTTTGAGGTCCCTTCCAACACAAACCCTTCCATGATTGTCTGAAACCGTCCTGCCCCCCCGAATCACCCCTCTTTGTGGCCCCAAAAGCTCTTGAACCCCTGATGGGCTCCATCCCAACTGCCTGTGGGCACGGGGGGCCCTGTCCCTCTCCTCCTTCATGGTGGGTGAGTCCAACTTCCAGGAATGTTGCTCAGCCCCAGGGAGCCGGAGGGAATTTGTGGGATGGGGTCTTTGCCGCCCTGTGGGACCCCCCCACCCTGAGAGCCCCCTTTCTCCTCCCCTCCTCTCCAGGCCGTGGCCATCGTCTGCGGCTTCCTCATCGTCATCCTGCTCTGCCTCATCTGCTTCTTCGCTCACAAGACGCGCAGCAAGATGTGGAGGTACGGGAAGCAGAACATCTACTGGGACAAGGTGCCCGTGGTCCAGGAGGGGCCCAACGTGGAGGAGTGGGTGAGTCTGGGGGCGCTGGGGGGGGCTGGAAAGGCGGGGGGGGGGGTCTTCCCCGAGCTCCCACCCCTCCTGCCCTTCACCAGTGGGGCTGGAGGTGCCCGAGGCAGCGCGGGGTTGGGATGTGCCGGAGCGAGGGGCCCTGGGGCCGTGCCGAGCCGCTGCCGTTCCCCTTTCCCACCCCGGCCAGGAATTTGTGCCAGAAGCCGCGGTTGGTGCCCGGCGCGGCGTGTTTGCCCACAGCTCCTGGCGTTATCGCCCCCGGCGCGATGCTGTGCCCGGCGCTCGCCGGGTCCCTCCTTGACACCCCCCTCCTTGGCACCCCCTGGTTTTTTTTCCGAGCTGGTACCACCCCTGGGCACCGCGAGGCTTCGAACCCGGGCTGGGCGAACCGGCCTCCAGCTCCCCGAAAGACAAACACAGAGGGGGATCTGATGGGCCAGGTGCCAGGGGCAGCAGCGCCGCAGCTCGGGGTGCCCGTCCCCAGGGCTGGCCCTGCGCTCGGGGACGCTGCCGGGGACGCCGCCGTGGGGCACGTCTGGTTTCACTCTGGGCAATGATTAACTCGGTTCCGCGGGGCTGTGCCGCCCGGCTGCTGCCGCAACCAACCCGGCACCGTCCCGGCTTGGAAGGAGGCTGAGCCCCTCGGCTTGGGGGTGCTGGGGAGCCCCTTGGGTTGGGGGTGCTGGGGAGAGCCCCTCACTGTGGCTCGGTACCCGTGCCCCATCCCATCCTCGCTCGGGGGGCTCCTGGAGCCGCGGTGGCTGCAGGATTCAGTGCCTGGAGAGGGGTCTGCAGCATCCCCTGGGATGTGGATCTTGGGGTCCTGCTGAGCCCTGACCCAGGAGGGTCCCTCCAAACCCCCCTGGGGAGCTGGGGGCTGCCGTGACCCCCCCATGTGCGCTGTCACCGTCCCCATTCCTGTGAGACCGAGACAACCTGGGGTGCTCAGGCACTGGGGTCCCGGGGGGAGGAGGTTTGTCTCATTTATCTCAAAGCTTTTTGCAGGGCTGAGAGTTGGGGCTGTTCAGGCTGGAGAAGAGAAGGCTGCGGGGAGACCTTAGAGTAGCTTCCANCTTCCACCCCAACCCATCTCGTGGGTCCCTGCAATCCCCGAGTCAAGCGCAGCCGTTGCTCCCAGAGCCCGGAAGCTCGTCTCGGCTCCGCGCCCCTGTCCCCACGCCTCGCTCTGTGCCGAGCTCTAATATTTATTTTTCATTTTATAGAAATACCTTTGTTCTGCTTTATTTATTTTCCTTACAAGTCCCTCCCTGGCAAAGAATTTCCTGCCCCGCTGGGGGCTGGGACGGCAGCACCGGGGTCCCCCCCCATTCCCCTTTGGGGTCCCCACTGGGTCTGCTCGCCCACCACCGGTGACACGTCCCCATCCAGTGGGGATGAGGGGTCTGAGGCCCTTCCAGGACGTCTCGTTCCCTTGTTTATGGTCAGGACGAAGATAAAGGGGTGACCTTCGAGCGGGCGTGAGCGGCCCCTGTCCTGGAGCGGCACGGGGACGTGGCTGTCCCCACGCTGGTGGGCACCTCACCTGGTGGCCCCATGGGACAGAGCAGTGGCCCCCAATGAACGGCATCTTCATTAATGGAGGGGAAGGTGCTGGAGGAAGAGTCTTCGCTGGCCACAGCTGCTGTCCCCAGGGCCAGCGTCCAGGTCTCCAGCGGCTTCCGGCACAAACAACCCCTGGAGGCCAGGAAGGAAGGGGAAGGGACGGACAGACGGACGCTCACGTCCTCCTTGAGGAGCCCTGTCTGTGCTTGGGGGGCTGTGAAGGTCCAGGGAGGGGGGGGATGCTGGTCGGGGCGAGCATGCAGCCCCCCGGCAAAGCCTGGGGTGTCACCCCGAGGGGTGCAGAGCAGCGCCCTGGGACCCCCTTGAGCTTTGTCCGTCTGTGCTGGTCTCCCGATGGGATCCATGTGGTGGCTCCGTGCAAGGTGGCATCAACCCTGCATCACCGGGATCCGCGGATCCTTCTCCGGGGCACGTCCTGCAGCTTCTCCCCTGCTCATGGGGCTGCCCTGAGCCTCGCACCCCCATTCCTGGCACCCCCCCTGCTCCCCGTGGCCGCGCGGGACGTCCCGCTGCAGCTCTGCTGGGTCACCCCCCAGTCCTGGACCCCGAGCAGGATTTGCAGCTCCTGCTGCGAGGTTTTTCCAGCCTCACGGGATGGAGAGCAGCGTCCCCGTGGTCCCCACGCAGGGCTGAGCAAATCTCTCTCTCTCTGCTCCAGGTGAAGAACGTGGCGGATGGGGCCAGCGTGCAGGACGAGACGGCCACGCTCGCCTACTCGGAGAAGCCGATGAGCCCCACGGCCGCGCCCCCCTACAGCCCCCCGGCCTACAACAGCCCCCCCCAGAACGGCTACTACCCCTCCGGGACCTACAGCAGCCGCGGGTGAGCAGCCGTGGATCATAGAATCGCTTGCTTGGAAAAGATCTTTGGGATTATCGTGTCCCAACATCCCCGTCCACCATTAAACCAGATCCCTGAGCACCTCATCTACTCGGCTTCTAAATCCCTGCAGGGATGGAGATTCCACCACCTCTCCCAGGGCATGAGAACCCTTGTGGTGAAGGAGTTTTTCCCAATATCCAATCCAACTGTCCCCGGAGGATCCTTCTCTCCTCTTGTCCTGTGCCCTGTCACTTGGGAGAAGAGCCCAGCTCCCTCCTCTCCTTTCCAGGAGCTGCAGAGAGCGATGAGGTCTCCCCTCAGCCTCCTCTTCTCCAGGCTAAACAGCCCCATGTCCCTCAGCTGCTCCCACACCCCCTGTTCTCCAGCCCCTTCCCCTTCTCCGGCCGCACTCCAGCCTCTTCATGTCTTTTTTGGAGTGAGGGGCCCCATCTGAGTCCCGGATTTGAGGTGCAGCCTCACCAAGGGGCACAATCCCTTCCCTGCTCCTGCTGGCTCTCCTGGATGGGAGGGATTGGGGGGGGGGGGGGGTCCAGGACTCCCCTGTTCCCACTCACCAAGCTTTTCTCCCTCGCAGCGACCAGCCGGACCGGGCGTTCAGCCCCAGCCTCGCTGAGGAGAAGGCGCGGGAGCAGCCCACCAGGCCCCCCACTCGCCGTGGCCGCAGGCGCCGGCGCAACCCGGAGCTGGATGAGTCGCAGTACGAGACCGACTACACCACGGCCGTGGAGTCCAGCGACGAGCGGGACCAGGACCAGTGGGCCAGGTGATTGGAGCCTCCGGGAGCCCCCCCAACTCTGCACCCCGAGTCTCCCCTCTGGGAGCTGACGCGGCTCCTCTCCCGCAGCCTCTACCCTCCCATCACGTCGGACGGCGCCCGCCAGAAGTACAAGCAGGAGTTCGACACCGACCTGAAGCGCTACAAGCAGCTCTGCGCCGAGATGGACGGCATCAACGACCGCCTCAACCAGCTCAGCAAACAGCTCGACAGCGTCTCCGAGGACAGCCCCCAGTACCAGGTCGGCGCTCTCGGGGAGCCACTGGGGTGCTGCAGGGCCACCAGGACACTGAGGGGGCATCGGGGACGGGTGCTGCGGGGCATCAAGGATGCTGGGGGCATTGGGGATGGATGCTGTGGGGTATCAAGCAAGCTGCAGAGCATCAAGGATGGAAGTTGTGAGGTATCTGAGATGCTGTGGGGGAACGAGGATGCTGCAGAGCATTGGGGACGGATGCTGTGGGGTATCAAGCAAGCTGCAGAGCATCAAGGATGGATGTTGTGAGGTATCTGAGATGCTGTGGGGTATCTGAGATGCTGCAGGACACTGGGGATGGAGGCTGTGGGGTGTCTGAGATGCTGTGGGGCATTAAGGGTGCTGTGGGACATTGGAGTTGGATGCTGTGGGGTATCTGAGATGCTGCAGGGCACTGGGGATGGATGCTGTGGGGTATCTGAGATGCTGTGGGGTATCACGGATGCTGTGGGGCACTGAGGATGGAGGCTGTGGGGTATCTGAGATGCTGTGGGGTATCTGAGATGCTGTGGAGTATCTGGGACGCTGCAGGGCGCTGGGGATGGATGCTGTGGGGTATTAAGGATGCTGTGGGGTATCTGAGATGCTGTGGGGTATCAGGGATGCTGTGGGGTATCTGAGATGCTGTGGAGTATCTGGGACGCTGCAGGGCGCTGGGGATGGATGCTGTGGGGCATCAAGGATGCTGCAGAGCATTGGGGATGGAGGCTGTGAGGTATCTGAGATGCTGCAGGGCACTGGGGACGGAGGCTGTGGGGTATCTGAGATGCTGTGGGGTATCAGGGATGCTGTGGGGTATCTGAGATGCTGTGGAGTATCTGGGACGCTGCAGGGCGCTGGGGATGGATGCTGTGGGGCATCAAGGATGCTGCAGAGCATTGGGGATGGAGGCTGTGAGGTATCTGAGATGCTGCAGGGCACTGGGGACGGAGGCTGTGGGGTATCTGAGATGCTGTGGGTATCAAGGATGCTGTGGGACATGGGAGTTGGATGCTGTGGGGTATCTGAGATGCTCTGGAGTATCTGGGACGCTGCAGGGTGCTGGGGATGGATGCTGTGGGGCATCAAGGATGCTGCAGAGCATTGGGGATGGAGGCTGTGAGGTGTCTGAGATGCTGTGGGGTATCTGAGATGCTGTGGGGCATCAAGCAAGCTGCAGAGCATCAAGGATGGATGCTGTGGGGTATCTGAGATGCTGTGGGGTATCTGAGGTGCTTGCAGGGCACTGGGGAGAGATGATGTGTGGCCCCAGGGTGCTGCCCGGCATGGAGGATGCAGGCTCTGGGTCAGACGTGGGTGCTGTGGAGCATCAGGACGCTGCTGGGCATCGGGGATGGATCCTGGGATGCTCCAGGACCTTGGGAATGAAAGCTGAGGGCCATCAGGGTGCTGTGGAGCATTGGGGGTGGATGCTAGGAGACAGGGGGAGGCTGTGGAGCACCTGGGGTGGATGCTGCAAGGCCTCGGGGTGCCGTGGGGCACTTGGGGATGGATGCTCCAGGTCCTGGGGATGGATCCTTATGAGCACCAGGGTGCTGCAGGGTGCAGGTCACTGCGTGTCCCCCAAGGGACACCCACCCAGGCNTCCCAGGGTGGCTGCAGCCCCCTCCCCACAGCCTCTGCCCCTGAGGCTGCTCCCGCGCTGCCTTGCAGAGCCCCGACTACCAAACGAAGAAGCTGGAGACCAAAACCCTGCGCAACAAACTCTTCCACATCAAGCGGATGGTGAGCGACTACGACAAGGTGCGGGGGTAGCCCCGTGCCCCCCCCCCCCCCCAACTCAAGGATGGGCACGAGGGGCTCCCCGCCCACCCCCCCTCCAAAGACTTTGGTGCATTTTGTATAAAACCCCCCCAACCCCACGATTTGGAGCCGCTGCGCGAGGTCAGTGCCAAGGTGGGGGGGGGGCTGGAGGCGGCTGCGGGAGCGAGGTGACTCCCCCCCCACGCCCCCTTTTGTGCCTTGAAACCCCTCCCGCTGCTGTAAATAGATTTGGGGGGGGGTCTGCAGCCCTGCTGGCAGCCTGGTCGCGCTTTTGGGGTTCTAAAGGCCCTTTTGGGGTTCCAAAGGTCCTTTCGGGGTTCCTTTTGGGCAGCCTGGGACCAGCAGGGACGTGAAACCAGGGTAGGATGGGGCAGAGCATCCGTCGGCTGGTGGGGTGGGGGCAGAGTCCTGCATCCCCCCCCCCCTTCCCCAAAGCTCCCTCGGGAGGAGGGGTTGATATTTTATAAGGAACTGGCTAAAACTGTGTATTTTTTTTAAATAAATAAACTGTATCTATTGATTTTAAATCGGTGCCGGTGTGAAAGGGGCAGCAGTGGATTTATAGAGTGAGTTGGGGTGGAAGGGATCTCAAAGCCACCTCCTGCTGCATCGGGGGGGGGGCTCTGAGCCCCATCCAGCCTGGCCTTGCACCCCCAGGGCTGCCCTAAACCCCACGCCGGGACCCCCTGCATCCCCGACCGAGGCTGGTCCGGCACGCAGAGGCTTCGCTCCCAGCTCGTTCGTGATGGTTGGACCCCTGAGAACCCCCCCACCTCGAGGGAGGGACCCTAAAGCTGCCCCCACCTTGCTCCCTAAAGCCCAGGTACAAACCTCTGTGCTGCCTCCTACTCCCATTCGTGCTGCTGATCCAGTTCTCCCCCAGCAGGATTTATCCCTGTGCTGAAAAACACCCCCCGGTGCCCCCAAATCCTTCAGATTTTCCCAAAATTATCCAATTTTAGGCACCTGATTTTGTTGGGGACTGCGACTCCTGCTCTGCTCCATCACCCCGATGGGGCTTCAGCGTCGCTGCAGGATAAATCCCCCTTTCCCCCCACTCCCAGCAGATCCCCAGCGCTGTAAGAAACATCTTTTTTTTTATTGACTTAATTTCTTTAGTATCATCGACCGAGGATTATATTTTCAGAGAATCAATCTAAATGCCAAAATCCCCCGGGCTAATCCTGCCTCCCGTCTGGTTCGCGCGGCGGATACCCCTGAGAAGCAGAACCTGGGGGCACGTCCCGTGGATTCTTTGTCCTGCCAGCGCGGGATCGAAGGCCACAGGGCGTCCCCGAAACCCCCAGAGCGGCTCTGGCCTTCCCCGAGCATCCCTTGGCTCAGCCCTGGGAGATACAGGACCCCCCCCTCAAATCCAGCAGCATCGCCCCTTTCCACGCAGATTTTGGTCCCCCTCTAAGTCTTTCTCTCCCCTGCAATGGGATTAAAAAGCAGCGTGATGCGCAGGAACGGAGCGAGCGAGGGCAGGGGGGGATGCTGGAACGTGTTTTCCCCAAGGTGAGAGCTGGATTCAGCCTTTGGGGGGGTCAAAGAACAAAATATGAGGCTGTGGGACAGGGCTGGGTGCCTGGGACCCTTTGGTTTGCACCCTGCGTGGTGCACGGTTGGCCCCCATCCCCCCCCTTGTGTCCCCACCCTCTCCCCAGTCCCCCCCATCCCTTCCCTGTCCCCCCCCTCTCAGGCCCCGACAGCGGAGAAGCTTCAGGGGGAAGCGCAGGGAGGGGAGCTGGAACCAGGCACGGAGGAAGCCGATTCCCAACGAGGAGCTGCTCCAAGCCCAGCGCTTCAGTCCTCGAGGCTGGATACGGCCCAGCTGGGCGCTGGGCAGGGCACAAAGGGGCTTCCAAACGACCCTTTTCCCATGATTTCCAGGATTGGGGGGGGCGGGTCAGAGGCAGGGGGTCCCCACAGAGGGCAGCTCGGTGCAGTCAGGGCGCCCCAACCCGGCTGGTCCCACCTCCCATTGCCTCCTCCCAGCTGGAAGTCAGACTTGGGGGGCAGTGGGAGGCTCTGGTCCTGCTCCCCAGGCTCCAGGGCCCCTCCCCAGGCTCCAGGGTCCCCTCCCCAGGCTCCAGCCGCATTCCCGACCNCCCCTCCCCAGGCTCCAGGGCCCCCTCCCCAGGCCACATTCCCAACTCCAGGGCAGCGCAAGGGGATGCTCCGAGGTCCCCACGGAGGGAGCAGGGGGGTCGGCAAGCTTCACTTTGGGGGTTACGGAAGAGTTTGGTGTCCGACAGCAGCGGCACAGCCAGGACCTTCAGGTTTAGGAGGACAACGCTGCGTCCCCGCTGCTTTCAGGGGGATCAGCCCCCGCGGCTGTAGCAGACGAACAAGCTACGAGAGAGCCGGGGGCCAGCGCAGTCCGGGGCTCCCCAGGATCGGCACCGTCTGGGGGTGCAGGAGGGAATCCGGGTCCGTCTTTCGGGGGGTCCCCGGGGCATCCCCCGGCGGGAGAGGCTCTGTCCCCTACTGCCCCGTCCCGTAGGGCCAGTTGAAGGTGCTCCCAGACAGCAGCATGTCCCTGATTAGTGTTTCGATGGGCGTCTTCCCCACCAGCCTCATGAAGAAGAGCTGGGAGATGAGGGCGGCCGGCACGGCCCGCAGAGCCGGCAGCCGCAGCAGGAGCCGCCCGAAGCGCTGGGGCTGCGACGGGTACTGCGAGCGCACGTACTCGGTGAGGGCCACCTGCGCCTTCTCCTGCAAGCTCTCCACGTGCGCCGGGTCGGAGAGGCCGCAGGCGTCTGCGGGAAGGACGGGATGGAGAAGGGTCAGTGGCTGGAGGCCCCGCGATGCTCCCAGTGAGCCCAACAGCCCCAATTCCCCCCCCCCCGCTGCTGTTGGCCACGCTCCAGCCGCACCAAAATAGGGGATGAGACCAGCAAGAGCGCGGAGCAAGAGCAGAGCTTGGGATGCTCCGGCTGCATCCCTGTTCGGATGGAGCAAACACCTCTGGTGCATGAGATAAGCACGGATGGACCAAGGATGGGGTCTCCCCAAGCCCCTCCATGCACAGGGGGTGTTTGTGTCACTGCAAATCTTATTCCTGTCATCCCAGGGCATCATAGAATCATAGAACAACCAGGTTGGAAGAGACCCACCGGATCACTGAGTCCAACCATTCCCACCAATCACTAACCCATGTCCCTCAGCACCTCGGCCACCCGGCCCTTAAACCCCTCCAGGGAAGGTGACTCAACCCCCTCCCCAATCAGCCTGTTCCACTGCCCAATCACCATTTTTGTCAATATTTTTTCCCTAATGTCCATTCTGACCCTCCCCTGGTGGAGCTTGAGGCCATTCCCTCTCATCCTGTCCCCTGTCCCTTGGCAGAAGAGCCCAGCTCCCTCCTCTCCACAACCTCCTCTCAGGCAGTTGCAGAGAGCAATGAGCTCTCCCCTCAGCCTCCTCTTCTCCAGGATAAACACCCCCAGCCCTCTCAGCCGCTCTTCATAAGGCCTGTAAGCTCAGCCCCGCGCCCTGGGACGAGCCAGGAGGCTGCAAACCATGTTAGAGAGGCACCAGGACCCTCTGCCGCCACCCCAAGAGCCACACGCTGCTCTCCAGACCCCGAACCCCCAAGGAAAAGGGGAGCAGATGCTGCCTGGGGGGCTCGCGGCTCTGTGGGGTTGTCGACGGGGACAAAGCCCGGTGGCGACACCAACCCACCTGGCGTGAAGAGCGCGATGGCTTTGAGGCAGCTGTACTCAGCCGAGTCCACCTGGAGCCGGTTGAGCTTCTCCACCTGATCCTGGAAGATACGGATCTGGTCCATGAAGGAGACGACGCGGTCGGCCGACATGGGGGAGGCGTGGAAGCCGGCAGCGGCCAGCAGCGGGGCCATGTGCAGCGGCAGCGCCGACTGCGCCGCGTTGAGGACGAAGAGCTCGCTCCAGCTGAGCCGCAGCAGGGCCACCTGGTCGGAGACGGGCAGCTCGGGGAAGAAGGGGATGTTGCGGGCCCACTCCACCGTGCTGAAGAGGAGGCGGGCGGCCAGCTCGCAGATGTTGTCGATGCCCATGACGCTGCCCTGCTGCGCGTACTGCGAGCCGTAGCGGGCGGCCGGGTAGGGCTCGGCCCGCAGGAGCTGCGAGATGAGCTCCGACACCGGCTGCCCGTTGAAGTACTCCCCGCTGGGCATGGTGTTGGGGCTGGTGCTGGAGTGGGTCGGGGGGATCCGGCCCCTCTGCACGGCTGCGGAGGGGGGAGAGGAAAGGAGATGGCTGCTTGCTTCTCTATCCTCCCGCATCCCCCGTCCCGCTCCGGGGTTCCCTCTGCCCCACACAGGGCGAAGAATCACGGAATCACCAGGTTGGAAAGGACCCAGCGGATCATGGAGTCCAACCATCCCCATCAATCTCTAACCCACGTCCCTCAGCACCTCGTCCACCCATCCCTTAAACCCCTCCTGGGAAGGGGAATCAACCACCTCACTGGGGAAGCATCCACACCACCTCCTCCTCCTCCTCCTCCTCCTCCAGGACCTGGCACCAGAGCTCCGGCCGTGCCAGCCCTGGCGCCCGCAGGCCTCGCGGCTGCGGCAGAGCAGGGTGCTCGCTCGCTCCCCAAGGTCACCGCCTGGCAGCGATCGTTTATTTGCAAATCAAATGTCCATCTTGGAAGCGTCATTAACCCTGGGGCGCTCCCCTTTCTTAATTGCGTTCAGGGAGGGCCATTTTTGAGCTCCCCCCCCCCCCCCACTTCCCCGTTAGCGCCCACTATTTGCTCAGTCCCTAGTAATTAATTTATGGGCTGTTCACGAGCCACTTAAATGAGAGCTCTAAATCATGCTAAGTGGCTATAATACCAGCTCAATTCCTCAGGAAAAGAGGGAATTACTGTCCTGTTTCCAGTATCCTTCCCTCCTGGCTCCTCGCATCGAAGCCGCCTTCAACTGAGCAGCCCCCGGCAAAGCGCCGGCGTCTCCATTCCCAGGGATCCGAATCCACAGGGATTGGAAAGTTGAGGCTCAACCCTTCATCCCCGAGTCCACAGGGATTGGAAAGTTGAGGCTCAACCCTTCATCCCCGAGTCCACAGGGATTGGAAAATTGAGGCTCAACCCTTCATCCCCGAATCCACAGGGATTGGAAATCTGAGGCTCAACCCTTCATCCCCGAATCCACAGGGACTGGAAAGTTGAGGCTCAACCCTTCATCCCCGAGTCCACAGGGATTGGAAAGCTGAGGCTCAACCTTTTGTCCCCAAGTCCACAGGGATTGGAAAACTGAGGCTCAACCCTTCATCCCCTTGGCAGCAGCCTGGGAAGCATTTTGGGGTTCACACCCCCTGGGCGGTGGGGAGCGAGCTGGAAGCAGCTCCGGGGATTGACTCGGCTGCCGTGTCCGCGGCACCCGGGGCGTCCCAGCTCCAGGTGTGTCACCTTATCAGCTCAAGGCTGTGGCTTTTCCAAACAAACAGCACCTGTGCCGCCCGCGCCGAGAAGGAAAAAAAGGCAAACGGGGTGGGGGGGGGGGTTGTTGCTGCAAAGAGGGATTTCTGGGAGAGGTGGGAGAGCACACGGGGAGCAGCACGGACGCCCTCAGCCCCCGGTGGGATTCACGGGGACCCCTTGGGGTCCATCCCCGTGGCATTGGCGTTACCTTCCTTCCTCATCCCCACGCGGAAGCACTTCTTCAGGCGGCAGTACTGGCATTGGTTGCGGTGGTGCTGGTCGATCTGGCAGTCGCGGTTGGACCTGCGGGCAGGACCGGGGAGGGTTGAGGTGCCGGCGATGCTGCCAGGGGTCCCTGCAACCCTCCGAGCTGGTTTTGCCTCCGAGCGCGGCCCCCTCTGCGCTGGCTGTGGCCGTGCCACGCCGGCCCCTGGCACTCATCCCCGGTGCCACTCAGATGCTCTGGAAACAGAGCGATTTCCAACCGCTTCGTGCCGCCAGCGATGCCCAAGGAAAAGCTGGAGAGATCCCCGGGGCTCCCGTCCTCAAGGAGAGGTGGGGACAGGTGCCAGGAGCGATCCCGCGGGGTCCAGCAGGCAGGGAGGAAGCGGCAGAGCAGCCCCCGGCCTCCTCGCCAGGCGTGTGAGGAATTTTAGCCATTTCCTAGGGTTCTGGGGCTGCCTCGCGCTCGCAGGGGTCCCCATGGTGGTGGCCACCGCGGCCTCCATGCTCTGGTCCAGCCTCGGCCGCACCTTGAGAGGGCAGCAAAGCAAAATCCCATGGAATACGCATCCCCAGCCCCGGCGCGGGATCCTAACTGGCTGGAGGGGTGATTCACCCCATCCCTGAGCAACCTCGGAGCCTTCGAGGGGGTCACAACCGAGCTCACCCCCCACGGCATCGGCCGCCACCAAAACCAGCGCGACCTCTGCTCCCGCGGATGCGCCGGGACACGCGGAATTCCTGAACGGCATCGTTCGCATGTCCGAACCCCCAGCCCTGATCCCCACGGAGGGATCAGAATGGGGGTGGAGAGGGGGTGGGGGTCCCAGCAAAGCGGAGCAGAAAGCAGGAGGCAGGCGTCCAGCAGCAGCCGCTCAGCCGCTGCCTGGGAATCCCGACACAAATCTCCTCAATCCCTACACGACTCCCGAGGCAAGAGAGACAGGCAGGGAATCCCGACCCGCATTAATTCACCCCGAACATCTCCGCCGCGCCGAGCACGTCTCCAACGTGTCGCTGATAAAATAATAAAAAAGTGATCGCAGCCGAGGAGCCAGAGCTCATCAAAAACGTCACGGTACATCTTCATCAGCCGCCGGCGCTGCGGCTGTGCCGGTTGGGGGGCTCCGCGGACCCTCCCCGCGGCCTCGGGGCGCCGTCCCCAGCCCCAAGGGGGGACCCCCAAACTCCGCTCGGCTCCTCCGAGCGACTTTTCCCCGAGTGCCGGGGCGGCAGCGAGCGAGCCGGGAAGCCGTGAGAACACAGAAGGCGTGCACTGTGCTAATTATGTAATTAGAACATGTAATTATTTAGTGCAAGAACTAAACTGAATCCAACTCACTTTTAATATTCAAATTAGAGCGATCTTGGCTCGATGCTGCTTTTGACTCCTCCAACAAAGCGGGTGCCGGGGGGGGGGGCGCAGTGTTCCGGCCCCTCCAACACTCGCTCCCTACTTGGAAAACCAACATTTTTTCTATCGCACCGACCCCACTTCCCAGCACAAGGCAGGGCGGAAAAAAACCTAAACGACCTAACCTGGGTGCCTAGAAAACAGTGACAGGCGGAGGGTAACGGATTGGATGCTCACACGCTGGGTGAAGCCCCAGATCCACCCGAGCGGCATCTGGGATGCAGAGTCCGTCCCTCTCCCAGGGAGCCCTGATTTGGCCTTTTTTTCCCTTTGTTCCAGGGAGCTGGAATTCCTCCCTGGCCAGATGTATTCCTCATCTTCAAATCATCCATCGCCAGCAGCCGCTCGGCTGAGTCTGCCGCTCGGGTCGTGCCGCTCGGGTCGTGCTGCTCGGGTGGGGAAACTGAGGCAGGACTGGGGGGATGCGAATGTCGCGTCCGCACACGCTGCATCGTCCCCGATGCGGGGAAGGGACCGGGGGGGGCAACGGGGAAGCGGATTGTGCCCCACGCTGGCGGCTCCAGGGCCACGAGCGGCTGGGCTGACGTCAGCCAGGACCCGGCAGCCCCGGTGCCAGGAGCTGCTGGGAGAGAAGCCACCGCGCACGGGGGAGGACGAATCTAGGCCGCCCGAAGGAGAGCGAAGGCGGCTGGTGCCGCAGCGGCCGTGACGCCCCTGCCCCTTCCCGCAGCGCCACGAGGGGAAGCTGGGAGCAGCCAGACCCCATCAGGAGGGTAGAAAGTGGGGTGCAGAGGTGGGGTGCCCCCCTCCCAGCCTGGCTGCAGGTGCCACCCTCCTCCGTTGGGCCAACAGGGCTGGGAGCGCTGGCACACGGCCCCAGCCCTGCGAGCGACCCCTCAGCGCGTCCATCCCCACGCAAAGAGCTCGACGCTCCCTCGGAGCCCACCGGCAATTCCAGAGGCACCCGCCGCTCCCGACTTCACGGGGGTGGCGTCCCGCTCCCTGGCATCTCGCGGCTCCCCCGGGGTCGGCGGCACCTCCGGTTAAAACCATCGTCGCTGCCGCAGCGCTGCCGTCCCCGACCGTGACCAACGCCAGTCACGGCCCCCGGCACAGGCGCAGGAATCGTCCGCAGCGGCAATTAATGCCGGAGGCCGCGGCGAGGAACCGGGCACCGGCTGCGCCACGGGGCACGGGGGGTACACCTAGAGCTGCAGCCATACCAGGTCCCCCCCAGCACCCCTGGGGTCCCCTCCAGCCCCCACTGCAGGTCCCAGGTAGGGACCCCGGTGCCTCCTGAGCGCTGCAGCCCTGGGGCCACTGCAGGGGCACCCCTGGAGCTGCAACCGTACCAGGTCCCCCCAGCGCCCCTGGGGTCCCCTCTGGCCCCAGGCTAGGACCCCAGGGCCTTGTTGGAGCTGCAGCCCCAGCAGGGCCAGCATGGGGGCCACAGCGGGGGCCACTGGGAGCCACTGGGGGCCACCCGCAGGGTTGCAACTGTACCAGGTCCCTGCCAGCCCCCGGGATCCCCTCCAGTCCCCAAAAATGGTCCCAGGAAGGGACACTGGTGCCTCCTTAGAGCTGCAGCCCTGGCAGGGGCAGCACAGGTTTTGAGCTCGAGCCAGCCTGGGGAGCCACATCGAAGGCCACTGCTAGTCACCCTTAGATCTGCCACCGTATCGGGTCCCCACCAGCCCTGGGGTCCTCTCCAGTCCTGGGGTCACCTCCAGTCCCCGCAACCGGTCCCAGGAAGGGACCCTGGTGCCTCCTTCACCCCACAGCCCTAGCAGGGGCAGCATGGGGGCTACTGCAGAGCCAGCCTGGGGAGCCACATCGAAGGCCACTGCTAGTCACCCTTAGATCTGCCACCGTATCGGGTCCCCACCAGCCCTGGGGTCCCCTCCAGTCCCCCCAACTGGTCCCAGGAAGGGACCCCGGTGCCTCCTTAGAGCCGTAGCCCTGACAGGGCCAGCACGGGGGCCACCCCTGGAGCTCCAACCCCGCCACATCCCCAACCTCCGAGCCCTCTACCTGCAGGTGTAGCTGAGGTTCCTGCGGATGCTGCGCTTGAAGAAGCTCTTGCAGCCCTCGCAGGTGAAGACCCCGTAGTGTTTCCCGCTGGACTTGTCCCCGCACACCACGCAGTCCACGGCGGCCGCTGCCCGCTCCTCCTCGCCGTGCTCCGCGTCGCTGCCACCGCCCGCCGGGCTCGACGCCTCCTCTCCGCCGCCGTTGGGCTCGCCCCAGCCACCGGCCACCATGGCCATGGCTCAGCCCCGGGCTCAGCACCGGCCCCGCCGCCGCATGGAGCGATGCCCGATGCCTCCCGGAACGAGTCCAGCAAGTTTGGGGTTTGTTCTTTTTTTTTGGTTTGTTGGGTGGTTTGTTGGGTTTTTTTTTTTTTTTTTTTTTTGGGTTGTT
>WAAB01016526.1:2583-17240 GCA_013389865.1 Piaya cayana | reverse complement strand
TTTTTTTATGGTTGGGCTGAAGTAGCGCCTGAAGTTTCGAGAGGCACTCAAAACTTACAAAGAATCTCTGCAGAACCTGTTCCTCCATGAGAAGTGGAAATCAGAAATTTCAACAACTTTTAAGATACTTTGTTTACATAGAATTATGCTTTGCTTGGTGTTACGTGTCCTTTAGAACTAGTCAAAAATTTGATAAAAGCAGCTAGAAATGTGACTGTGTCCATTGATCATAACCCGCTGGAACTATGTTGTTATCAGGAACAGTGACCCATGTGCATTCCCATACACACTGTCCCCAGTGAGAAAGAGATCAGCAATGCCTCTCATTTTACTACAGAAGGAATGAATCAGCTCCTAAAATACATATTGTTCAAGAAGAACATGACATACAGGAACATATACAGGTGTAAAACCTAGTAATCTATAGATTTTTTTTTTTTGTCAGGAAACTTTAATTATGGAGGTAATAATTATTGTTCTTAAGACTTATGGAAAGATGATTATACAAGACTTCATAGAGATTTGTGTAAGAATATTTTAAAGAAAACATTAATTACCATTATTTTCTTTTTTTAACTTATTAATATTCCTGTACTTGTCTTTTTTTTGTTTAATCCTTTTCTTTGTTTCAAAATAATACTTTATGGTTATTACATGCTGAAAGTTGATTAGAATTGTTCATGATAAACAAGAGGCAGAGCCAATGACCTGTAAAACATTTCAATTCTCTCAGCTGTAATCCATCAGTTCCTATTAGCTGTATTTGAATATCTTCTGCATGAGTTTGCAGATACATGTAATTGCAGGTTTTGATAGAAAAATATTTTTCAAAGGCAATTAAGATACATCAGCCAAAGTCTCTAGAACACTGACAATAAATTCCTTTATTTTTTTAGGAGCTTTAATGCTAGTTTGCACTGAACTAACAAGTTTTTATTCCACAAATATATCAAGTGAATTCAACCCTTAAAACTTCTTCTGAGATAGTGGACATCTTGAGAATACTTTATATATATAGGAAAATATCTTGAAAGAAGAATTAAAGCAAGATCATAGAATCATAGAATCACCAGGCTGGAAGAGACCCACTGGACCCATCGAGTCCAACCATTCCTATCAAACACTAAACTGTGTGTTTGATCTCAGTGACTATTGCATATTTTGAAAGGGAAAATTGATTCTGGAAAAAATCATAGCAGTGTTGAAATGAGGAAAACAATTGCGTTAAATGCTATAAGACATTGCTTTCTCAAAGATGAATAAAATCAAAGAATACCAATACTGTACTGCTTGGATGGAAACATATATATTAAAAGTAAGATTTTAGTTTGTTTTCAGTGAAATATCTGTCCACCTGGCAAGTGACTGTTGTGTAAATGGTAACAACATTTCTCAGTATTAAGAGTTACCTAATCAGAAGATAGCACTATTTTCTGGGAAGATATAAAAACTACGGTGATAGAATGAGGGAGCAGTTAAAACTCCAGGAAAAAAATCTCTGAGCAGGTCTGTTGTCTCTGTTTTGCCTCATAGCACTGATCATGACATAATTTGAGGACTACCACTTTCCAATTCTTAAGTAAATTCCTGATCCACTTCTAATACCCATTTAGCTGAACAGTGTGAAACAAAATATGTAGTCAAGAGTACAAGAAGCTACATCAGTTTATGCCATTTGCCCTGATCTGATAAGGTTTTCACAACAGAGAATAAAAATAAACCAATATTTTCTCCATCTGACTTTGTAATTTCTTCAGCTCTGTCAATTCTGCTGCTGACAAAGACAACTCTGTAAGAGAAAAGATAATGCAAACCAAACCAAACCAAAAAAACCAATACAAAGTAAAAAATAAATACAAGGGAACACACATATAATATCCTGTTGTTAAAACAGATATTTTGTTTAATAGAAAACTTACTTCTCTAAAACCTGGATTCCAAAATCAGTAGGCAACTTACTTGATAAAAAACTGCTTAAAACCAGCAAAGATCTGAAAAGAATTTCAGAGAAAATGATCTAGTAGTTTATTTTCTTACTAATGCTGGAACATGAGCCCAGAATTCTCTATTAGCGCAAAGGTCATTAATGTATATAGAGTGAGCTTTCTGGAGTGCTGACTTTTCCTACATTAATGAGTCACATTTGTCATTGTCTTATAGTTATCAGTTCTATGAGAATACATTATTTAAATCATGAAAACCTTGATCAGACTTTGAGCCCAATTACCTTCTGAGAGACATGCTCCTTTGCTCTACGGAAACTGGTATAGGCATGATGAGAATCAGTCTTTGTCTCTAAAACCACACTCAAATTTTGCATTATTTGCTTTAAGTTTTAGTTTGATGTTTTGTCAAATTTTCCAGTCTGGATGCTCCACTGGGTTCCAAAACCATTAGCTCTCATAAGGTCAGTGGTGTGATAGTTCAGTGAAGCAAGTTGTGTCTTGTTTGTTCGATAGTTTCTAGTCTGAAAAAACTCTATTAAAAGTAGTTTCCTTTTCTTTCACTAACAGGTGTCTTTTGTGTTAATTTTATTTCATTTAGCAAAAAAATTTATGAACTTTCCTTCCCATACTCTTTACTCCATCTTTGTGACCACCACTGTCTACAAAAATGTCAGCCCTTCAAACTCAGTCTGCAAAGAAAGTAACTAATTAAAGAAAGGGAGCAAACATGGAATTATATAAATGGTATTTAATAGACACCTGGGGATGTTGCAGATAACCAAAAATTCTTTAACTAAGAGCTTTGATTTCACTTATTTCTTCTCAGGAAAAGGAAACTACAAAACCCCAATAAACACATAGGTGAGATTGAGCTTGTCTAACTCGGGTATCTTAAATTATGAATTAATAGGGAGTCTAGATTCTTTATAGATGCTGAATTCAAGTTTGTTAAGTTTTGTGGGAAAGGAAATCTGCAAAAGTACTTGCTCTTCAGCTAAGTCAGTGGGCTAGTGGTGTGCATCTCCCCCTGCTGAGCTGGAGGAGGCCAAAATAGACGAGACATTAGGAAGTAATTCTTCACGAAGAGGGTGAAGCTGTGGCTGCCCCATCCCTGGAGGTGTTCAAGGCCAGGTTGGATGAACCTTGGGCAGCCTGATCCAGAGGGAGGTGTCCCTGCCTATGGAAGGGGTGTTGGAACTTCGAGGGTTTTAAGGTCCTTTCCAACCCAAACCATTCTATGATTCTATGATCATCACTTCCTGCAACAAGATGGTTATACACTTTGGGCAGCAAGACGTGGGACTTCTTTTTTTTCAGTAGCAGCAGCTGTCAAAATGCTGTTTTGAAACTCATCCATTTCATAGCGCTCTTTGTACGCTGTGGTGCCTACAGATATAAAAGTGCTGTAGAGACAAAGGCCAGAAATAGCTGGAAATGAGGTGCCAGTGCCTGGGAGGACCTAATGTCCAAGGCCTGATAAGGATCATATAATTACCGTGTAGGTAGAATTTGAGGCAACAAAATTAATTCCAGCATAAATTCCTTCCTTGCTCTCTATGGTTTGTAATAAGATCTAAATGGTATTCCTGCTCATAATGAAACGTCAAGAATTGATCAGAACACAAAAAGAGATGGCAACTCACTGTTAGAAAATTACCCAGTTAATGCAATTACCCACTAGTATTGAAGATATGGGTTAGCACGAAGAGCTTGTCAATGCCTTTGCTTTGATAGATGAGCTCTAGAGATGATCCTCTTGTCAGTTTTGTCCAGAAAACCATGTTGTCTACAGAAAGTGTGTAAAATAGTCAACAGAGACTTTTATTTTATGTCATAAAATCAGAATAAACTGGAGTAAAACATGAATACTTTAATTTGTAATAATTAGCCTGTAGTTTAAAAACACTAATATAATTTTTTTTTATTAGTAGCTACTATTAATAATATATTCTTTGAAAGCTAGCAAATAATTCATTTATCTTTATACATT
The DNA here is from genome assembly GCA_013389865.1 of Piaya cayana. Classification (NCBI taxonomy): domain Eukaryota; kingdom Metazoa; phylum Chordata; class Aves; order Cuculiformes; family Coccyzidae; genus Piaya; species Piaya cayana. Next base: position 13,304 of record WAAB01016526.1, on the reverse strand, counting down.
TGGGACAATAAAATACTGAAAACTATTAAAATCAAATCATTTCCTCAAATGTATTTTGTAATCTGTATTTAGAGGGCAGGGGCAGTGCTGAGAGATCGACAACACAGTTCACCTTATGCATAGAGAGGTAATTATCCCTTTCTGATTAGACAGTAAATCACTGAGCTACAAGCAGCTGGTGATGCATAACCATCATTATAATTTCATACTGTTGTACCGTTTCTCCTAGTTTTATTTAGCAGTTTTCGAGGCAGGATAAGATATTTTTTTATGGCAGGGAATATAGTGAACATGTGGAAATAAAAAAAAAAAAGTAGAAGAAAGGGTACTATAATTTTAAATTGAGATGATGGTTATGCACCACCAGCTGTTTATAGTGGAGTGATTGAGAATCTAATTGACAAGGAATAATTACTGCCTATCTAAACAGGGTGAAGAGTGATTTTTCTGTGATAAGGTTGGAGAATGGCCACATGAAAAAGGATCCAAATGTTTAACAGAAATAATTTTGTCACTTCCTTCTGTTTAATGGCTTTAACATTTGAGGCTAAATTCTGTTCTTGGTTATATTTGTATATGTCTGCTGATGTCAATGGGTTTGCCTTTGCGTAACAGAATTTGGAAAGACGAACTGACTTTGCATGCGTAATTGAAGCAGGATTCTACACTCGTGATGTGGTTGCCTGGTGGTCTAGCATCACAGGCAAATACAGACCTTGTTCTGTAACTAAATTTAAACCAGAGAAATTCTGCATAAGTCAACAGAAAGACAAAAGGATCTACGACATTATGTGACAACCTCTTTTCCCTTCCTCTCTCTGCAGAAGAGTTTCTGGTTGATACTTGATAAAAAAATCTCTCAAGAATGTCAGGCTGCCACGAAAAGAAAATACTGTTAAATCATTTGACAGGACTATTTGAATAGTCATGGAACTCGAGTCCTAGGAACATTTAAATATTTGGCTAGATATGTCATTTAGGAATGACATGAAAACCAAAGTGAAAAAAAATCCTGTGACAGTGAGGAAAAGTACCTTAAAAGTCACTTTGGATACTTGCAGAAAAATAGTGTATTTCATAAAGGCCTCTACCCAGTCCTGCAAAAGCAATATAAGAGTATTTCATACTGTCTTTGTGTCTATCTGCCATCCTTTTGAAAAAAATATATGGTGGGAGAAATATATAAAAGTACTAAATTCCTACAAGCTTCATAGAAGTATGTGTCCAGGTGAGGAGAAAGACCTCTGCAGTGATGTTTCCATAGTCTGTCAGCTATTTCATTTGAAAGACATCACTGTATGATAGGAAGCTTCATTTCAATTTAACTTATTTTCAAATTATTATTTATTATTGAATTATTATTTATTACATATTTATTATTATTGTTTACTATTATTTCAAATTAAGATTTAATCCTATTACAGGATAATACTCTCCCTGTTGCCTAGTATATACAGTAGTCAAATAGGTAGGCGCATTACATATAACAGGCTACTCTTCTTTCATTGATAATTTCGTCAGTGCTTATCAGTCAGCCCATAGTCCTTTGTAAACATTTTCCTCTGCAACTGAATCACTGAAGTTGTCCTTCAGTAAGCAAATTTTCTTGGCCTATGGTCTTTTTGCCCCATTTCTTCCTGCTGTGTTACCAACTGTGCCATGTAGAGCAATATTTCTCATCTTTAATATTCAGTGTTTAGCATCTTACTCCTCCATATAGTACTGAAACCTTAGACCAATTTACCATCAATTAACTAGTTACCTTTATTTTCATGACTGCATTCCAGTTATTTGCTTTGAATGGATTATATCCCCCAGATTATTTCCTCTCTCTCTCTCTCTGGTTTATTACGTACCTGAAGCAACCAGATTTTTGTCAGATTCAAAGAATGTTCTTACCTTTAAACTGGGCTGCAGAATAGCTAAACATGTCTGAAATTCTGAAAATAGCATTAGACTGAGCAATTTGCAAAACAGATTTCTCTATAGTAAATGTAAAAGTCAGAAGTCTACCTCTACCTTTATAAGGACAAGTGATTCTTCGTATATCAAAGGAAATAAGAGAATTAATTTCATAGATGCAGTATATGTATTGCAATATTCATGCAATAGATACAAAAACATTAAAGCATATGTATCTATAACAATTTATGTGAAAAAAACCTATTAAAATAAAACTTGACCCAAAGTCCTCTTTTGAGGAAAAGATGAAAGAACAACTAGCACATATAAGATGATAGTCATGCCATTTTATTCATTAAGCAGCAGACGTTTAAAGTGTAGTCTAAGAACTTATACAGACTCTTCATAATTATCATAAATATTCTTTGTAATTATCATAATTATTTCACTGTTTCTAAGCTTCAGGCCACAAGTCACATTCTAAATAAGAGATATCAGTGACCTAATGGTCAGTGTATCAATGGTAAAGTAGCAATTGCTTTTTTCATCACTAAAGGATTATTGAGAAAAAGGATTATATGGTGAAAACTAATAAAGTGAAACCATTGGCTCCTTTAGCTATATAATGGTTGTATCATCAGCTATAAAACTATTTACTTTTTTCAGCCTAGGGCTAGATCCCCACCTGAATCCAGACAGTCCTTGATATAGCTGAGGAGGAAAGATAATGGAACTCTGGGGTGAGATTCAGAACTACATTCCACAGACAACTTGGCTTATGAACTATAAAGAATAGCCAGAATGAAAGCATTGTGACCAATGAAAACTGCTAGATTAACAAACTGAAGGAGATCTGGTCCTCTATATAATAATTGATATTTAGTCAAGAAACAGAGGCAAAGATCATTCAAGTCTACTTTCCATTAATAACAATTAAAATGTGATTCTCTTACTTCTCAGGTGAGTGTTCTAATCGCTCAGTCAGTAGCAAAAAAGAACAGTGGTCCTTCCAACATCTGTCTTAAAATATTGAGCCCTTCTCTGTAGAGAAGTTCAGAATATTCTATGCTGTGGATCTCAGGTAACTGGAAGCATCAGACACTTGGTTCTCATCCAAGAAACCAGAGCTCAGAGACAGGCATGAGTTCAAAAGTCTTTCTCTATTCTTAAGTGTTTTCATTCCCCTAATCTTGCTTACTAGAAGAGACCTTGGACAGATACCACAGACTGAGTCAGGTATTTTTTCATCTTCCAGCAACACTTTTTAAAATAATGGCCTAAGTCTTTATAGAATCATAGAATGGCTTGAGTTGCAAGGGACCTTAAAGATCACCTAATTCCAATCCCCTGCCATGGGCAGGGACACCTCCCACTGGATCAGGCTAGTCAAGACCCCGTTCAACCTGGCCTTGAACACCTCCAGGGATGTCCATTGTGACTGAGTTATACTACTATTGCTGTAATATTTTACAGTTAACTTCTTAATTCATTACCTATTTTTGTAAAAAGAGGATGTAGGCAGTATATTGTGCTGTTAGATGGAAAGTAGATTTCCGAATGTTTTTTGCAAAAGAAGCCAATTACATTGAAACTTGAAAAAAAATTGTTTTCATCATCATGACATTTCTGTTCTTAGATAAAGTGTGATTCGATCCAAACCTGCAATTTTTTGGTACTCGGTATTACTTGTGATTTTAAAATGTTGATTTTCCTTACAGTATGTAGTTATAGAGAACAGATAACTTTCCTGGCTTTCTTTTACCTTCTATGTGACAAGCCAGCAAGGTCATACACTGATACAGGATGTTAACTGTCACATTCTCACTTTGTAACAGCAATGAAGAATCTGGTGGATGGTGATTCTAACCCAGTTGCAAGATATTGATGTTTCTTTAAGACATTTTCTACGTTATTCTTTTGGGAAATAATTCTTTTTGTATTTGGACAGTCTCTGGTTCACTGCAAAATGTCTGCATGAAATCAAAGGGCCTATCAAAATGACGACAACCTACTGAGATAAATTTATTAAATATACTTTTTTCAAAAGACTTCTCTTTGAGGTTTTGTCATCCTTTCCAATTTGCATTATAAAAAAACATCAAGCACACGGCATTATATGTAAAACCTTTAAAAGATAATCAGATGGGTATTTCAGAAATCACCGTTTTAGTTCCTATTCAGAAAACATAATAAAAGTGCATTTGTGAGGAATAGCGAAGCTGAAAAAAAATAAAAGGGAGAAGGAAACCCAGAAAACATAAAAATTTTGTTGTGTCCTAAGCCAGAATGAATTTCACAAAAAAGATGTACTCTGATTTATACTTCTGTGAATGTAAAAGCAGAACGCTCTGAACCTTGCTGAAGGAACACGGAAAGGTATCAAAATTAGTAACCTACTTTGCCAAACATAAGAAAACCATCAGATAGAAGAAGTGAAGAACTGTCTGACAATCTGCTACCTCCCTACATTCCCTGGAAAACAATTCACTCCTCATATTGCAATCCTCATACCCTACTCCGCACAGAGACTCCCTGAACATTGCTGGTGGTCTCAGCCAAGCTCTGTTGTTTCCAACTTGGTGGTTTATTAACCTCCCAGAGGGTCCAATCATCATTGCTCAGATTTACCATAATTCACATACCATCCTTTCTGGATAGAAATGATTTTACAGGTCAACAAAAGACTTAGTCATGAAAAACAGTTTCTATATCAAACATGGGGAATAATTCTTCATGAGCTACCCCAATGATAAATGATTTATGTAACTGTGGATTTCCTGGAATTCTACTAGAGCTGTTTAGCAACTCTAAATTTGCCTAAAATTGCAAGTCTGTGCATACCAAGTTCTTCACCATTTTGACAGACCTGGATCAGTAGCCAGTTCACATCTGAGCTGAACTAATATCAGAAATATGGTGCTCTTTCCTACAGAGCCTCTGAAGATATTAGATAGTAGGAGCCTGATGTGTGCAGCACAGTGCTTCACACAGAGGCATCAGGTTGGCCGTGTCATTGTTCTTTGAAATTATAGAGAGAAGATGACAATAATCTGTTCACACAATCACAGAAACAGATTAGTTGAGATTTTACAGGAGGTCTAGAGATCATCTAGTCCAAACCCCTTGGTCAGGACAGGGTTACCTAGATCAGTTTGCCCAGGACAATATTCACATGAGTTTTGAATATGTCCAAGGACAGAGGCTCTGAAACCTCTGTGAGAAACTTGTTTCTGCGCTTGATCATCCTCATGGCAAAAAAAAGATTTTCTTATGTTGAAGTGGAATTTCCTGTGCTTGTTTGTGTTGAATAGATAACAAGAAATCTCAAGATTTTCTCTGTGCTTTGGTCTTTGTATCTGTATGTCCTGATCACAGGATACGCAGCAGAATTTGTTGTGTTCTCCCTAAACAAGATCATCAGTTTTCACCATATACATGCACTGCCTATCTGAACATAATGTTATCATGCATTTCTGACATGTCTTTCATAAAGGACTAAATAATTATGAAAGCATCAGAGTTCAGCTGTCTATTGCTTTTAGTATGAGTGGATTTCTTAATATTATAATTACTCAAAACTCATGCTGGATGTATTTTATGAAAACATCATCAGAGATTCTATCCAATTATCTATATCACTTGCTAATGAAACTCTCCTTTTACTGAGAAAGATGGTTGATAACGACTCTGGGCAGGCAAGTGTACATTTAATGAAATAACAGTAAAAGAATGATTCACGCTTCTGGAAGGAAGGTACTAAACCCTACATCTCCTAGATAGTGTATAGGAGGATGAATAATTGAAATTTGTGTTTCTGTATGTCTACTGTGAATACTTACTAATTTTCTCTGGGTTTTACAATGTCATTACACTTTCAGCTTTTCATAAATAACCTCTGAAGTTGCAAAGTACATCATTTACAAAAGTGCCAAATGACTTGCAATGTGTGCAGGTGGATGTGGAGAAGCTAATAATAAAAAACTCAAACGTCAAACTAGAGAAGTGAAGACTTGTATCTGTCACCAGTCAGACTTATGGCACATGGATCTCCCTTCAGATGCTGCACAAACTGCTACAGCAGACCCTGTGATGTGTCAAAACATGCCAAAAATCACTGTGACAGAACAATTTGAATGCTTCTACTCTCAATATCAGGAATCAACAGACCTCTTTCCTTGATCTCTTAGATTTTTCATTGAATTATCTCATACAAGAAGTTAATGCAGCCATTCGGATCATGAGTGATCAGATTAACTTCCTAATGCAGTCCAGTCATTTTTCATCTTAGGGGGATCATTCAAGAAAAGGAACTGATCAAATCGCAGCTCAATATTTAGTGCAATTATGAGAGAGATCCACAGCTTGTGTCCTATTTCAAAGTGATTTTTCTTTCTTTTGAAGTCTGAGCTTCTAAATTCCTCTGTGCATCAGAGATAACCAGTGAAAAGTTGAAAAAGAATGTCTGAGGCTAGTCACCAAGGGTGGCATTCACTTTTAGCTAAATCTCGATGGTCAGGACTTTACTCAGAACTTTATTCTAGATAGCAGAGAGAGAGAGGAAAAAAAGAGAGACTTCTAGTGTGTCAACTAGATAGCTAGTTATCCCGTTATTATTTTATGATGGATGGTTTGAGGAGACGTTCCGTGTTAGGATGTGGTTATATTCTTCTCTTGACTGTAGAAAAGATAACCAGCTTTACCTAGAGTCACTTCTAGATGCCAGCCATGAGCTGTGTGAATCCCATTTCCAATGTCTGTGCAATGCAATCATTTTACTGTGGCCTTTCTGTTTGTCCAGGCTAGCTGCTATTCATTTCCCTGTAAGATTTATTAATTCCTGTTTCTTTCTCTCATATTATGTATATATTAAGGACAGCACTGTTTGCTCATTTGAAGCCTCTCAGGCTATTAAAAAAAAATCCTGAAAGTGTTATTTAATGCCAAATATGTAAAAAAATCCTTAAAGCTGTTCACAATCACAGAATCACTAGTTTGGAAAAGACCCACTGGATCATCAAGTCCAACCATTCCCATCACGCACTAAACCATGGCCCTCAGCACCTCGTCCACCCATCCCTTAAACACTTCCAGGGAAGGTGACTAAACCACCTCCCTGGGCAGCCTGTTCCAGTACCCAATGACCCTTTCTGTGAAAATTTTTTTCCTAATGTCCACCTAAACCTCCCCTAATGGAACTTGAGGCCATTCCCTCTTGTCCTGTCCCCTGTCACTTTGGCACTCCTTGCATAATTAACTCGTGACTTTGCTGCTGCTCTCAAAGTATCATTTGCTCAAAAACCTTAATGTTTTCATGTACTATAAAGTATCTTTCATGTTTTGTTGATTGATATACAGTATCTAAAATACACTCAAAGATGTCTTAGGTCCTGTTGATTTTTTAGTTTAGGATAGTACAAACGTGTGGACAGTGAATGAAAACTGACAAAAGGTGTCCTAAGATCAATACTGTAAATGATAGAATTAACTATGTCTGACATTTAAATAAAAAACCAGAACAAAGATACAGCTTTTGTGATTAGAGCCTAAGATACTCGTACAAAGAGATACTGCAGAGGTTAAGCTTGAAATGTGTAGCATCTAGTAAAGAATATTGAATTGTCTTTATTGACCTGTCTCAAAACTGACAGTCACGAGTTTGCAAAAATCAAGTCATTTTCTAAGTTTCATAGTCTGACATTACTTCCATGAACTGCACATATTGAGAAATACTATAAAATGTCATTTCCAAATAAATGGAAGCAGGAATGTCTATTAGACGACAACAAAATCACCATAGCAATAGACTGAAAAGGAAAATGTTTTAAGTTTGCCTTCCAGAGAGCTTCCAAGAAAGAGGGGAAAAAAAAAAAACAATTAAAAAAACCCCAAACCCCAACATTTTATTTTCCAAAGGAAAACCAGCACAGAGAAAAATGAAAAAAAATCTCTAGAACTGTCTGTTTGGAATCTGAAAGTAAATCAGCTCTGTGGTACACACACAACATAATAACTAAAGTTTTATGGTACCAACTGACTTGGTACTTTGTCATAGATAACAACCTCTGTTTGTTATCTCTCTATAAAACTGATATTGAAAGAGTGTCTCATTTCTATTTTGCAGCTTCCTTACAAAACTGCAAAGTTTACAACTGAAAAACAATACTCACAATGTCTAAGATGAAATATGTTGAGAGATACTTTACATTTAAATATTTTATTATAGAATCAAAGAATGATTTGAGTTGGAAGGTACCTGAAAATTCATCTAGTTCAAGCCTCCCTAGTATGGACACAGACTCTTTCCACTGGATCAAGTTGCTCAAAATCACATCCAACCAGCCTGTGAACACAGCCAGAGATGAGGCTTTCACAGCTTCTCTGGGCAACCTGTTCCAGTCCTCACCACCCTCACAGTAAAATATTTCTTGCTATGATCAAATGTAAATCTCCCCTCTTTCAACTTAAATGATCNCTTTTATGCTATCTGTTTTTAAATAAAGACATGTAAGTAGAATCAGAAAGATATTAATTTTTACACACTATTTTCTTTTCAACTTTTATAGAAATATTTTGGGGTCATTCAGGAATCAACTTTCTTCACTCCAGTTTTTCGTCCATTAATCTATAGTGGTTTTATAACCATAATGGAAGTCGTGTTGGTTTTGGGTTTGTTTTTAACAATATGTTGTCACGTGTGTAAGTATTGTGTCCTGTAAATGCTCTCTAAACATGAAAAGTGACCTTTTTAATAATAGAAATGTGTTAGACATAAATACAGTAGATATATTAATCTATAGTGTAAAAATATAAAATAACACTCGGTCTGTGTAAGAGTACCTAGCATAACGCCAGTAGGTAGCTTCAGTTTCTGTGCTTGAAATAGGAAATGCTGTAATCTGTGATAACATTTGGAAAATTCAGACTATCTTTAAAGATTTTATGAACTCCAGTACTGAAATCACAGGAATGGAGTCACAAAGAGCAATGATTTTTGCCCTGTCAATCTGCTTATGAAGTTACTAGTCATGAAGACAAAGAAGAACACCTAACAAGCATGCCACTAATTTTGCATAACAATGCGAGGTTAAAATAATTAAAATCAGATTAGGAATTTGACCCAATAATCAGCACACCTCGCCTCTTTTTAATTTCTGTTTGAAATGGAAAATCAGGAGTCTAATCAGAAATAATTGCTGATTCAAAATATCTCCATTTCCAAAATAAAAGTTTGCAAAGTATGCACAGTGGCTTTTGATATCACTTGGAAATATTAAAGTGCCTTGGAAGTGTAGAGGGTGAAAATTAATTCTACTAGTTTAGCTTTTAAATACTATTATGTGATTTGCGAGCATATTACAAATTAAGACAGATAACATCTATTCCTCTTCTAAAGACTCTATAAACAAAGCTGTAAGAGTAATGAAATGAGGATAATTTGCTTCCTAATGTATGATCCTACATGCAGATTTCTTATATGACCATTAATTTTGGTAACTGTGAACAACAGTCAATGAGAAATGAAAGTGAAGGACACCTTTGTTTCCTCCATAGTTCTACAAAACCTGGCTTCAGCTTCCATGGTTTAAGCAAACATGGTTTAAATACTTGAATTTAACAGTTGTTTGAGTTACTAAGCATTCATTTGAGTTTCATATTTGAACTAAAACCTCAAGTTATACAGCCAACGCCTTTGTTTGGTTTGATCTGCTTCACAAATGCCATCGCAAGCTGATGAAAAATGACTCAGATCAAATAACGTGTAATCTTAAAATTTGGCAGGGAGGGATTTTAAGAAAGGCCCTGACCTTCAATGAAGTCTGAAATTGGGAAAGACGGCATTCAAAAAACTAGATTAATCACTACACAACTCCTATATCTACCCACAGCATTCCAAAATGCTGTTTAAAGTCAAAAGCAAGTAAATTAGTGCATCCAATCTTTTGCTTGGTTGCTGACTTCAAGATACTTATATACATATGTTCAGGTTTTGAGGGACTTCACTAGAACGGTGATTGACAAGACTGAAAGGAAAACACAGAAAAAGATTTATGACTTCTCCTTACACAATGAGGTTTTGAGCCGGACATATCAATTCTTTTTCAAACCCACATTTTTCTTCGTCTCTGTGTCTTTCTATTTCTTCTGTCAGAGTTAGAATAATAGAACTTCAGCCAAAGTAGCAGTCTAGGAATCTCAGGGTGTCTGTCACTAGCCTGGAATCTCACAGTATCCCTGCAATTCATCCAATTAGTGTTTCTTCTTTTTTTTTTTTTTTCCAAGCATGTTCTGAGACTCTGACCCCCGATATACAAGCTCAATTTGCAATAAATACCTGGAAAACCTGGAGTCTTCTTGTGAACTGAACAACTCCATCAAAATTGCTTTGCCATAGATGTAGTTGTCTGACCCTTTTTCTTGTCTGTCATATTTATTTTGTATGCCGGAGCCAAATTTATAGAGTCAGATGTTTTTTTTGTCATGGGTCTCATTGTCAGCGCCTGACAAAATATCTGCTTAGAATTTTTTTGTCAGTTATGTCTTCTATATTTATAAGCGCATATATTTGCCACAGTACACTTCCTTCATTTTAAATATTTATTCAAGCAACAGGCTTCTAAGTAAACTGTATTCTTTAGGAGAAAATGCTTAGCCAAGCCAGCCAGGGAATGCTACAGAAATAAGTAGTAAAACTAGAGTTTTTTTCTGCATAGCAAATACCATGATACTAGCAAACAACTGAATTTCCAAGTATAACTCTTATTTCTTTAAAAAAAAAAAAAAGACAGACAAACAAAAAAAAAAAAAACAAACAAAAAAAA
>WAAB01016525.1:0-27795 GCA_013389865.1 Piaya cayana | reverse complement strand
AGTAGATGCAAACCCAGCAGGGGAAATCCCAAATCTCTTTAAAGAAAATCGCTATCTTGTGATTTCTTTGCTTAAGAGCTGTTTATAGAAACTTTCTGAGGCCACGGGGAGGAGCAGGCATGGTCTGCAAAATAGATCAGGAGTAAGGCTACCTTCTGTCTCCCTGATTGAGGGATGGGGGATATTTTGGGAACGTTTAGCCTGGAAAGGCAGGAAGGGAGGAGTTAGAATGGAAACAAAAGGGCTAGAGTCTCCACTGACATGAAGCAGCATCGGAGGCGATGGAGCAGAGCTGCATCCCGCCAGCTCCTCAGCCCCAAAAATCCATGAATGGAAGAGTTGCCCCTGTGAGATGAATGTGCTGAGGGGCATCTCCACGCAGCATGGAGGTGTGGGTCTGGATGCAAGAAGCAGGGGCAGCACATGGGTCTGGGTGCAGGAAGGATGCCTCTGGAATGAGACTCCCTGTGACCTTCGTGAGTTGGAATGCGGGACATTTACTGAGCAAACAGTTTTCCAACCATGCGTGAAAAACCCAGAGCAGCTTCTACACATCACTGGGGGGAACAACAGGCAGGCGTGAGCACAGCAGCGAATCAGGGGTCCTCAGTGCCAGAGGGGGGTAGAAAAAACTCTCAGAACTTTTTTTATTTTTTCAGAAAAACTCATTTGTTACCTTGATACTACAATGCAAGAGGTTTGCTTTAAAAAAAAAAACACCCTCAAATTGAAAATATTCTTGATTGAAAATAAGATTATCTCAAGCAAAGCCATTTGCAGCACAGCAGGGAGATGGAGAGTGTGTCCCCCAGCTCACTGACCTCTCTCAGCCAGTTGGTCCTGCTCCATGTTTGCTCCCACAGGCTCTGAGGCAGGAGACTGCCCGGAGGACAGCACTTCAAAATGAAAACTTGGGTGATTTGAGTACAGGAAAATAAAAAACAGATTCACGGAATGGTTTGGGTTGGAAGGGACCTTAAAGCCCATCCAGTTCCTCCCTCTGCCATAGGTAGGGACAGGTCCCACTGGATCTGGGGCTCCAAGCCCCATCCAACCTGGCCTTGAACCCCTCCAGGGATGGAGCAGTCACCACTGCTCTGGGCAACCTGGGCCAGGGCCTCCCCACTCTCATAGCAAAACATTTCTCCCTAAAATCTCATCTCTTACAGCTCAAAACAACTCCCCCTCAACCTTTCCCTGCAATCCCTGATCAGGAGCCCCTCCCCAGCTTTCCTGGAGCCTGTTTTGGTCCTGGAAGCTGCTCTAAGCTCTCCCCGCAGTCTTCTCTTCTCCAGGCTGAACAACCTCACGTCTCTTAGTCTGTCCTTCTATGGCAAGTTCTCTAACCCTCAGATTACCTCTGTGGTCTCCTCTGGATATAAGTTATATATCTTTTGTGAAAAAACCTCTATTTCTTATCCTGAGTCAAAGGTCCAGGCTAGCTCAGGAAACCAAAAGCATCCATAGAAGCACTCCAACTACTCAATGCCCAGCAGACAGCTGAGCTAGAGGACAACTCGTGTCTGACCCAAAGAACAGCAACTGAGGCTGTCCTGGCACTAAACCTGTTACCCATGGTTGGGGCAGAGCAGGCGAGGTCAGTCAGCTCTTCCTGCAGGGCAAGATCAAAGGGTGCATTAGATACGGGTTGGGCGTCTATAACTGGCCAAGCAACTGCCTCATATAAATTGTGGTTTAGACTGTGACTGGCTACAATGGGAATTTTCAACCTTCAAATTCAGATTGTGATGAGGTCTTAGAAAGAAATGTTTAGCTGTGAGGGTGGGGAGGCCCTGGCCCAGGCTGCCCAGAGCAGTGGTGGCTGCCCCAGGTTGGATGGGGCTGGGAGCCCCTGATGCAGTGGGAGGTGTCCCTGCCATGGGAACTGGATGGGTTGGTTGTGGAACTGGATGGGCTTTGAGGTCCCTTCCAACGCAAACCACCCCATCACTCTGTGACATCTCTATGATACGATTTTCCATGGAATGGATCAAGGATTGCACAAGAGTGAGCACAGATGGTGGTAACAGTCTACAGGCATCTCAGCAAAGGAAATTTCTCAGATGCTCATGGTACACCGTCAAGTGTAAAAAAGGATTATAAAACCAGTTCTAGTGTAATTTCTAAGACGAAAAACTTTTCAAGCTTCCTTTTGTTGCTAAGAAATAACAAAACATAAATACAAGCAAGTGACTCCTGCAGAAGACACAGACGTGTGCTGTTCATAGTCATGGAGATACTCAACTGTGACAGCGAATTAAATACAGTTGGTTTCAATGGCTAAAATGATACGTCGTGGTAGGACAAAGGCTTCGTGTATTACCAATAATAAATTAACCGCTCTTTGTGGAAATAATTCCAGGCTTGGCTAAAATATTCATACTTTTCTTTGTGGTTATTGAAGTCTCAGACCATGTGGATTTCAAAGCATTTCTCACAGGTCATTACAACTCGGCTAGGAGGGGAATAAGCTGTTGTCTAATTGTTTTCAAGGATGAAGCGGCACTAAGAATCTTCGAAAATATGAGAAGTCCTTCAATCATGTGGTTTGAATTGTGATAGGAATTCAACTTTAATTTACAAAGTCACCATTCAGTCAGAAATTAAAGGGGATTTAAAAAAAGGCTGAGTATTTGCTTCTAAGTGTTCGACTCACATATGCAAAACACAGCAAGCTATGGTGTAAACGCATTGTGTGATCTTCAACGCAGAATGAGTAACAGAAGTTTATGAATTCCTTTCCCTAGCAAAGGGCTTGAGAATTGTAGAGGATTTGGGATCATTATATATTAAATACAACAAATTGTGCGGCTGCCCCTCATAAAACGTCCCTCTCTCCCTAAGAAAGTTATCCCAGCACGTTCAGCAGGAATAGCCCAGCTGAAGTTTTTATATTCTTTAATACAATACAGATGGCAAGTGAGACGGAAAGTGCTTGGAATGCAAGCACTGAAGGTTTGCAATGATAATTTTAAAACATATAATAATATTTCTAAAATGAGACTTCATCGATCTTTCTGTGCCAAAATTCATAACATGCATTCACTGAAGTGTAAATTACAGCCAAGACCGACAACAAATTCCTTGGACATAAATGCTGGCCCCCTCTAAAACAAAAGCAGAATAAGTAGAAAAAGATTTTGCTGGGCTGTATGCATTATATTTCAAACACTTGACTCCAAAGTGATCTCAGCAGATTAAACTCATAGACTCGTAGAATCATGGAATCATGGAATAGTTTGAGTTGGAAGGGACCTTAAAGATCATCCAGTTCCACCCCTGCCATGGGCAGGGACACCTCCCACTGGATCAGGGGCTCTAATCCCCATCCAGCCTGGCCTTGAACCCCTCCAGGGATGGTGCAGCCACAGCTTCCCTGGGAGACCTGTTCCTGTCCCTCACCACTCTCATGATGAAGAAATTACTCCTTATGTCCCATCTAAATCTACCCCTCTCCAGTTTATTCCCATTGTCCATTGTCCTAGCACTCCAAGCCTTTGTGGGCAATCCCTCCCCATCTTTCTTGTAGCCCTTTCAGGTACTAGAATTCACCTAACCTGATTCAGTCATTATAATTGAAACACGCGTTGACTTTTCTGGAAGTCGTAAATGTCAGGAAGGTGTTGAAATGTTGGAGCAGACTCGCTGGGCACTGCTGTGCATCAAGACCATGTATGCACATGTTTGAGGAGTCTTGAATTATGGAAGGGTCTAATTATGGAACGGCGAATCGCAGTTCTTTATGTTATTCAGAACCTCGGGGATCTCCCATAACCGTTACAGATGTCTCTGTGGGTGAAATGTATAAGCAGAGCCTGACAGGCTGCTACAACCTGCTACAGCTCTACTCTGCTAGTGGGCAAGTCTCAGATTAACGTCGTTTGTCCATATAAAGTGTTTTATGGGTTGATAAAGAAAGAAAAGCAAAGAAAAGATGAATGGGGGCCTCATTGTCATCCTGCCCATTAACTTTGTGAATAAGGTATCGACGGGCAGGAGGACAGAAGCCTGCTGTCCCCAGTGAGCCCTTCCAGACGCCTCCCCTGATGTGCCAATTACAAGATGTTCATTAAACCAACCCACCACCCCCTCATTGTTTTGTTTGACCCCAGATCACTTTGTAAAGGGACCAGAAACCCAAGCAGGGCCAGGAGGACCCCAATGCCCCGTCCCTGGCCTGAGCAGAGACAGACGGGGCACATGAGCTGGAGAGTCCCTTGGCTGCACCGTGGAAAACAAACCTGCTGCGTTTGAGACAACTGATCTGCTCACTCCAGCTGGCACCAAAATATCTTCTTTGTGCTCCTGCAAGCTGGAGCTTTGGGGTTAAAGCTCTGGAAGTGCCATTGCCCACAGAGCTGAACTTGCAGCTGCTGTCTGGTTTTATGGAGAGGGGTCCATGGGGAGCCACAAAGTGAGATCCCCGCACAAGACATCACAGCTCGATGGAGGTGTCCCTCTGCCTGGCCCTCATTTCAGGACTGATTGGCACAAATCAGAGACAAAGGCTGCTCAGAAAGCTGGCATGCGGGGCTCTTACCTCCTGTTCTCTGGGTAATTTAATAACAGCCCAGGCTGGAAGGGAGCCAGGCAGCACGGTGAAGTGAGACAGGCTCCATTTGGCTTATTAAAGTCTTTCTTGATCCCAGAGAGTTCTTCCTGAGGAAAAAAAGCCCCTCTCTCCCATGGGCCAGCATGGGGCAAACAGATTGGACCTGTGTGTCCAATTTCACTTTGCTCAGCCTGGTGTCTGGGCTCCTTGGCCACGAGCCCATGAGCACCAGCTGGCCCCTCTTCCGCCTGCCTCTAAGGAGAAGGAATCAAGAACTACGTAAATAAAGCAAATGTTAATGGGTTAAAAGGGCTTAAATGGACTCTTTTGCTTTGCTTTCTATTTTAGTGGTGTTTTCTTGAAAAAAAAAAAAACCCTGATGTGCAGCCTAGAGCTGTCTGCTCCAGCATACTCAGACCTCACCTCACTACAAGCAACCTGGGAAAAAGAAATAACTCCAGTAAGACAGAGGATGTGCAGAATCTGTTAAAAATCACAGTAAATAAACTTTATTTTAATCATTTCCCGAAGCCCCATAAGTTAAGCAAACACCAGGTATCTTGTACTCGAAGAAACATTCCTGCAACGTCAAGCTAAACACTGATGTTTGTGACATCAACCCATGGGCATTCGCTGTCTCTGGTATGGCTCGTCCGGCAGATGTAACCTTTGTACGAGAGCCGACGCTTGGTGGTTGTATTCTCTAGCTATTTCTGGAAGTGAATGCAGTGATCCTCAACTCGGATATGACTGTTTCCAGCATAAACAAAGCCAGGCCAGCTTTCGACCATAGATTTAGAGTCTGGAAATATCATCATGGAGGATGTTTATTTGACTGTTTCCAGATTTTTTTTTTGTTCTTTGGTTTGTTTGCAGTCAAACTCACCGTGGTTTTTATGATTTTTCCCAACCTAAATGTCTTTCCCCTATCGTTTCAGCATCGCTCGCATCAGAAGAGGAGAAACAGCCAACCTCCTTCAGTGTAACTAGTTTCCATTTAGGACGTGACATCCTTCCAAGTTGTCCCAAAGCCTAAGTATGTATTCTATATACAACAAACAGCACTGAGAGCATGTGTTATCTTTGGCGTAGGCAGTCACGCATTATAGCCGCTGCCACGAGGACCCACGTCCATCCTCCTCTGGAAAAAAAACTTTCCTTAAATGTGTTTACCCATGCGGCATCAGACTTCGGTGTTTGGTTGACCTTTTATCACTTAGGTGGCATTTCTCAGAGCACGTAGGACAGTTGGATTCCATGGATTTGATTTCCCACTGTACTGGAAGCCTCCCACTGCTGACGTGGGATTGTTGGCAGTGACGTCATATTGTCTTTTGACAGCATAGACTCCCTCGAGGATGCACGGGGACAGACTCATCAGTCTGACCATAAACATCTCCCACGTAAGTGTCTCCGTCTGAGCTATGCACCCAGGTCCCTTTTAAAGACAGTGGAAAGGGAACCACCACTATGCTCTAAATTCGAGGAATAAGATGAAATAGAAGTGATTGTAGGAGAAATCCATCTTCACCAGGAGGTGTGGAGAGTGGGTGAGACAATACCCGCAGTGCCTGGGTGTTCTTAAAAAGCCACAAGTGCTTCCAGTCATTGATGACCCTGAGGGTGCCCTTGCTCAGCCCCTAGACACACAAAGACACTCACTGCAGGGCCCACCTACAATTAAAGCATCTGCAAGAGAGCTCAATGCACACAAGAGCTACAGACACGGCAGTGCGGGCTTGGTCTGGCCCCTTGTTGCCAGTGTCTTCTCATCTTTGTGGATAACACTGAGCTGGGTGGAAGTGTGGATCTTTTGGAGGGCAGGGAGGCTCCAAAGGGATCTGAACAGGCTGGATCCATGGGCTGAGACCAATGGGATGAGGATTAACAAGGCCACATGCCAGGTCCTGCACTTGGGACACAACAACCCTGAGCAGCTACAGACTAGGAGAAGTCTGGCTGGAAACTGCCTGGAGGAGAGNGAAGGGGCTGGAGAACAAGGGGAGTGGCTGAGAGAGCTGGGGGTGTTTAGGCTGGAGAAGAGGAGGCTGAGGGGAGACCTCATTGCTCTCTCCAGCTCCCTGAAAGGAGGTTGAGGAGAGGAGGGAGCTGGGCTCTTCTCCCAAGGGACAGGGGACAGGACAAGAGGGAACAGCCTCAAGCTCATCTTGACCTCATCTCAGTCTCCCCTCTTTCAGCTCAAAACCATTCCCCCTCACCCTCTCCCTGCCCTCCCTGGTCAAGAGCCCCTCCCCAGCTTTCCTGTAGGCAATATATTGATATATATTTATGAAATGTAGAAAAAAAAATTTCCATCACCTCTCCTCCCCAAAGACTCAACTTTCCAAACAGCCTTCTACAAACCTCTGTGTCTCTGCAGATGTGCTTTTGCTAATGAATAAATCTGCAGGGAATGAAACAGCAGAAAAGGGAACAAGTTAATTTGGTGTGTGCCTTTCTGGGCCCGGCATTACGGCAGCACAGATGTGTATTTTTGTCCTGCTTCCTCTGAGATATTTTTAGCCACTCAAGTGACTTGTGGCAGTTCCCCGAGGCCAGAGTGATTCATAGAGTTTGGGAGAAGGGCTGCAGAGCCAGTGCTGGAGAGAGAGCTCTTTGGGAAGGGAGAGTCATCCCAATAAAATCAAAAGCAGGTTTCAAAGGCGTAAAGACTTTGAAAAATGGAGCGGTGGTTCCAGAATGAGGTTTTTGGCTCTGGCTAAGCTAGAACTGTTGAATCTTCTGCTTTTTATTATATCATAGATTCATAGAATGGTTTGAGTTGGAAGGGTCCTCAAAGCCCATCCAGTTCCACCAGCTGCCATGGGCAGGGACACCTCCCACTGGATCCAGTTGCTTAAAGCCCCATCCTACCTGGCCTTCAACACCTCTGGGGATCATGAAGGGATGGGATCTATTTTTTGTGATGTTAGGGAAGGCTGATGGTTAACATCCCAGGCTGGGTCCAGGCAGCTCAAGACGGCACCATGGAAACTCCCTCTCTCCTCAGTCATCAGCATCTTTTAACATGGCCCTGGGCACCATCTGCCACTTTTGCCCTGCCTTTCTCCCCTGCAGCCCCATCTCCACCAGTGCACATCAGCCCTCCTCCTCCAGACACCTGACCCATGCAATTCTGACACATCAGTTCCTATGAAGAACTTCTAGATTCATTATCAGTCTCTCCTTTGCAGACAAGTGGATTTTTTTCTAGCATTCATAAAGCTCAGATACCAGAAGAAGGTAGAGAACAGAACAGCTTTTCTGATCCTACTGAAGTGGTTGCCCCTTCCTGCAGGCACCTGCTAAGATCCTGGTCAAGAATTGCATCCCTCTAGACTGACAAAAATCAGAGCAAGGAATCTCACATTAATCCATGGGGAGATGAGATGAGGTTGATTCAGATGGTCCTTAATCTAGTCCTTCTCGTTCCTTTACTTATGAATGGGGCACATCTCAGATGGCCTTGAGTCTCCCACTGAGACCCTATGGAGTGAGCAGAGTGTGAGATTGGGAAAATATTTTGATGTTTTTCTGCTACTGAGAAGCTTGGAGAGAAGTTTGCCAGCATGTAAGGGCAGTAGTTGGCAAGCAGGTCCAGTGACTCATTTCCAGAGAGAGTAACTCACAGGACAACAATGAAGAATGGAAATGATCAGAGAGGGGAAAAGCAGCACAAGCAGCAACCAGAGCAACCTCCCTCTGTCATCAGTCCTTGCAAAACAGAGTCAGGATCATTGCTGACAGCTGCTGCGAGGTAAGAGAGCTCCATGGGAAGAGGAAAGGAATTAGGGCCCTGCTGGCAGGAAGGATCTACAGAAGGTAGAAGAGATCTTAAGGCAGACAATGCAGGAGAAGACAACTCTTCACCAATTCTCTCTGTCTGGTCTGAGGCTCTGACAGTCGTCTTTGAGGTGCTCCTTGGGGCTGAGGCAGAATCCAGGATCCCAGCATCATCTCTCAGTTTCCCTGGTTATGTGGGTTCTGCTGGACTCCAAACATCCCTCAGCAGCAGTGTGTTGTGGCCAGATAACGCCTGGCTGTTTTCGTATGTGTGTTGTTAGAGCTTGCAAGTGAGCCAGCTATACAGGGCAGTTCTTGATCAATGGGTCCTTCACGAGGTATTTTTGCGATGGACAGGAGCCAGTGGGATCATGTGCTTAGAAGTCAATTACCATCTCTTGCCGTCACAGGCTTGGACACGACAGTCAGGCTCCAGAAGTTATTTACAGCAAACCAGCCAAGCCCTTTGGCAAAGCAGCTGGTGAACACCACTGCCAGAGGCAAATGCTGACTCCAGGATCTTTCTCCCCATGACCAAAACTGCTACAAAAACAGCTTCTTCAAGCCCTGTCTTGCCCGAGACTCAACCTCAACCTGCTCTTGCAGAGCAGAGAAGCATCAAGTCAAGTGTCCACGCTTCCTTGGTCTGTTCCACGGTAAAGACAGGAGCACTGATTCCTGGTACCAGCCCCCACTGCTGATCTGCCACGTCTTGGCCCCAGACTGGTGGGCTGGTTAGTGAAAATATGGGGAGATGGTTTGCAGCCAGAATAAAAGGCTGCTCCTTGCAACAGGAACAGAAATAAAACACTGTTCCAGGCTTGGTACCTGATAAACACGGTTGTCATCCAGGAAGGGAAGGCAACAGTTTTATCTCTCTGCTTCAAAGGTTGCTCCCCCACAGATCATGGCCACATAGGAAAGCTTCATTTTCAGGTTGTACCCTAGAAAAGCAACAGAATATGAAAGGGATTAAGCCCTGACAGAAGCCAAGCTCTGCAGAGGAGTTTTGTTGTATTTAGCTAAGTGTTTAATAGATTCATGAAGTCTTTCAAGTGCAGCTAAGCCAACCTGGGTTGAGGCTTCTGGCCACCTCACACAGAGGTAGCTGCATGACTACAGAGTGAACCACCTCCCTCCTGAGACCCTCCCCAAGGTTCAGGTGGAACCACAAGGCGAGAAAGGGAGCACGTGGGAAAATAGGTTGTGGGATAAAAATCTTGCCACAGGGCAGTGGAGTCATTCTGGGAAAAAGTTTCCCACCAGAGAGTGTGGTCATACTGGATCCCAAACTTCTCTTAAGATTAGGCTGAAATGAAATGGTTTATTTCTAATTCCTCATTGTGGCAGGGCAGTTTCAGTTTGAGTTTATAGGCTATGTGTTTCAGTGTTTCAAATTAATGGTTTAACAATAATGGCCTAATTCAGCACCGTATGAAATTTGATTCTGTGGGCGGGTGCTAAATATACTCCTGATTACATTCATGTTTATGTTCTGATGGCAACAGAAAGAAAAAACTCAGCGTTACTGAGTGGAAAGCTGTTATTGTGTCTGTTCTGGGGCAGATGCCAACATCTGGAGTTTTCTTTCAGATTTGCAGCTTTGCTCAGTTATAGGGTAGAATAGTCCAGTTGGAAGGGACCTACAAGGATCATCCAGTCCAACTGCCCGACCACTTCAGGGCTGAGCAAGAGTTAAAGCGAATTGTTAAGGGCTTTGTCCAAATGCCTCAAACACTGACAGGCTTGGGGCATTGACCACCATCTTTGGGATCTTCTTCTAGTGTTTGACCACCCTCTCAGTAAAGAAATGTTTCCTCATGTCAAGTCTGAGCCTCCTTTGATCCAGTTTTTCTCCCAATTAGACAAACCCAGTGTCCTCAGCCACTCCTCATAGGACATGCCTTCCAGCTTTTTCACTGGCTTTGTTTCCCTCATCTGGATGCATTCAAGGATCTTCACATCCTTCTTTAATCATAGGGCCCAGCACTGCACCAACACTGAATATAGTGAGACGGTCTTCTTTCTTGAGTCAGTTTCTTCATGGGTTAAAATCATATCTTGTCCTGAAAAACACAGAGCTGAGACACGAGCACCTGGAGCTTGGAGCAGAGCAGCTTTTCTGAACTGCGTGATTTGTGTAAGGCAAAAACACACCCAAACCACAGACCCGTCTCCTGGAATAAACTGCAAAGAGGATGAAGAGTCATTTGGAGAAAGAGCAGAGAGGGGCTGCCAGCATGGGGAAGAAATTAACCACCACAAACGAATCCAGAAATTCCAGGGTTACAAAGGGTTAAGCACTCGTGTGTGAGATGACCTGTGGGGCTGAGATGCAGCCTCAGAGCTGAAGTTGATTGGTAGAGTGGAGAATGGTCCCCAAATGACCAGAGGTCTGTCATGGACCTGGTACTGAATTCAGAGTAAATTTCAGTAACATTGCTGATGAACCAACCCAGGGAGGGGGTTGACTTGCCTTCCCTGGAGGTGTTTGGGGTGCGGGTGGAAGAGGTGCTGAGAGGCATGGTTTAGTGATTGATAGGAATGGTTGGACTCGATGATCCAGTGGGTCTCTTCCAACCAGGTGATTCTATGATTCTATGAAATCTGGAAACCGGGTCAAAGCTGATCCCAAGGGCCATTCTCACGCAGAGTTTTGGAGCAGACACTGGCACAGTCCTCAGCGGATGCAATTGCACCTGTGAGGCCAGTGTGCTGGTAGTTGTTGGGATTGGATTGAAAATAATAATAACAATAACAAAACAATAATAATACTACCATTATTTTAGGATCTTCTTGTTTATCAACAGTTATAATTGCTGATCGTGTTTGCCCTTTTCCTTTTTTCCATCCCACAGAGCTGCCCCTGTGCCTCTGCTCCAGATGTAAGCTGTAATTTCACTCGTTTGTCATCTTCTTTCCCTTCCCAATGCCCTTTCTCTTTCATCTCAGACTCTGGTTGGTCTCAGCAGAGGAAAGAGGCAGAAACGGAGGCTGTGGAACAGCGCATCAACAGAAACACCCCCGCCAGACCTGCACTCCAGTATAGAATTATAGAACAGTTTAGGTTGGAAGGGACCTTAAAGCCCACCCAGTCCCACCCCTGCCATGGGCAGGGACACCTCCCACTGGATCAGGGGACTCAAAGCCCCATTCAACCTGGCCTGGAACCCCTCCAGGGATGGGGCAGCCACCACTGCTCTGGGTAACCTGGGCCAGGGCCTCCCCAGCCTCACAGCAAAACATTTCTACCTAAGCTCTCACCTCAATCTCCCCTCTTGCAGCTGAAATCCTTTCCCCTGCACTCATCTCCAAGATGTTTGTCTTTTCCTCTACAATTTGCAGTCCAATAATTTTGAGGAAATAGTCTCCTCAGAGGCCAGGGGCAGAATTCAGAGTCCTGCTGCTCTTATGCAATCTTCCTTGGTGCTGTAATGTAATAAATACCTTAGGTTTTTATTATTTCAGCTTTGTCAGTAGCTGCTAGGCATATTCTGAACCAGTCACCTGGAAAGAAATAAAAGAGAAGTGCCCATCCCCATGCAGAAAGCAGTCAGAAGCTGTTTACAAGCAGAATCATGATCTGCATGATCTACATGATCTGTCTCACATAAAGTTTAGGAAAAATAAAATGCTGCTGTTGCAATACAGAAACATTTAGAATCTGTGAATCAAACCAAGCATGGAATTATATTTATTCATTTTCAGAAGAAATAGAAAAGATTCCTGTGCCAAAATCAATAATGTCAAAGTCATGGGAGGAAATCTGCCGTGTTAGTTAGTTAGTAAGCATCATGAGAAACTGTAATTGTACAAAAATTACAAGCAGTTTCACTGAGATTGATTACTTACTTACATCAGGAGGAAATGATTTCATAATTCCTCTTCTGGATGTTTCCCAGATTTTATGGCATTATGGTTTTCATTTAGTTTTAATTGGTAGAGCAGCAGTAAGCAGACAGAGATGTACAACAGTAGTTTTCTCCATGCATTAAAAGTTACCTGCTTGTAAACCCAGCTCTGAGCACGGTCAGAAAGGCTGCACGTTTGGGGCTGAACAATCCAGGATCCAAAATGCCCTGACAAGGAGAGCAAGTTTATATCATAGAGTCATGGAACGGTTTGGGTTGGAAGGTACATCAAAGCCCATCCAGTCCCAACCTCCTGCTGTGAGCATGGACACCTCGCACTGGATCCAGTTGCTCCCAGCCCCATCCAACCTGGCCTTGAACCCCTCCAGGGATGGGGCAGCCACCACTGCTCTGGGCAACCTGGGCCAGGGCCTCCACACCNTAATCTAAATCTCCCCTCTTTCAATTTAAAGCCCTTACCCCTTGTCCTGTCACTGCAGGCCCTTGTAAAAAGCCCTTCCCTAGTTTTCCTGGAGCCCCTTTGAGTAGTGGAAGCTGCTCTAAGGTATCTCCAGAGTCTTCTCTCCTCCATGCTGAACAACCCCAGTTCTCTCAGTCTGGAGAGCTCTTCCATCCCTCTGATCATCTTTGTGGGCTGCTCTGGACCCTTTTCCAACAGGTCCATGTCCTTCCTGTGATGAGGGTTCCAGAGCTGAACACAGCGCTCCTTGGGTTCTCATGAGAAAGGAGCAGAGGGGTAGAATCCTCTCCCTCAGTCTGCTAGTCACATTGCTTTTGATGCACCCCAGATACAGTTGGTCTTCTGACCTGCAAGCACACATTGCTGTGTCGTGACCAGCTTTTCACCCACCACTGCCACCAAGCCCTTCTCAACACGGCTGTTCTCAATCCCTTGATTCTCCATCCTATGCCAATATAAAGGATTGCTCCTACCTATGTGCAGGACCTTGCAGTTGGTCTTGAAGTTCATGGGTTTCACACAGACCCACCTATGAAGCCTTTTAAGGTCTTTCTGGATGGCATCACTCCAGTGTGTCAGCAAACTTGCTGAAGATGAACAGGCCTCATGAGGAACGGCTGAGAGAGCTGGGGGTGTTTAGCCTGGAGAAGAGGAGGCTGAGGGGNCGAGGTGCTGAGGGACATGGTTTAGTGTTTGATAGGAATGGTTGGACTCAATGATCTAGTGGGTCTCTTCCAACCTGGTTGTTCTATGATTCTATGATCCCACTGTCCATGTCTGTGACAGAGATGTTAAACAACACCGTTTCCAATACAAACCACTGAGGAGCACCACTCATCACCAGTCTCCACTTGGACATCGAGCCATTGACTGCAACTCTTTCAGTGCCAGTTCCTTATCCATCAAGTGGTTCATCCATCGAATCCATGTGTCTCAAAGTTAGAGACAAGGATGTCATGCAGGACAGCGTCAAAACGATAGCCTCAAAGCCTGAGGCTGCCATATAACGTCACAAACTACATGGCAAATGGATGAGAAGTGACATACCTGTGCCCTGCCAGCTGCTGTGTGGTGAGGAGCAGCCAGGTTCTAACTGCAAACCCTCTACCAAGCACAGGGACTCAGTGAAACCCCTTCCTTTGAGCTCAGCCCTTGCAGTAGTTGGCTCTGTAACCCTGCTGTGGTGCTGCTGGAGTGGTTTTTTCAGCCTTGTTGCATCCAGAAAGCTGAATGAGAAAGCACTGGATGCCATTACAATGCTCACCATTGGTGCCTCGTGAGATACTATATTCACACTGTTTTCTGGTGATAATAGTGTTGATGTTTTATGGACAATGAAATATCTGGAGGAATCCTTGGCATTGAAGCCTTTCCTTGCATTGCGGCCCTATTTTTAAGGGGAGAAGGCAGCACCAGGGTGAGAACAAGTCATTGTGTGGCAGCCTCAGCTTGGTCTCTCATCAGAGATGCTGTTTCTTTGATTTCTGGTGGCAGAGAAAATACCCTCACAACACATGGGATCCACAAAGAAAACACGAACAGACTGAGGTGTATCCCTACTAAAACTGTCTCCTTGCTCTCAAAAGAAAAGGTATATTGGAAAGTTTGCAGTTTGTCTCTTTTCCTGGAGTGGGTGGCACAAAACACGTACAACCAGTCGAGGCCTGGCTGTCCCCACATCACTTGTATCCCGTGCTCCTGAGACCACTCTCCAGCCTCATCGCTTCCAATTCCAATGGGACAACTCTGTAGGAAACAGAGCTGTGGGAATTTGACTGGATACTTTTCACATCCTTCTCTCCAATGCCTATTTCCACCCAGCCCTGTGGCCGCGGTGCCGAGACATCCCCAGGCTACAGGAACTGAGAAGGTCACCCAGAATCACATGTCTCTGCATTGCACAAGACACTCAGCTGGAAGCAGCAATGCAGGAGCAAGAAGCTCAGGATGCACCAAAACCACTGCCCCTCTCCATCCTCACCCTCCCTTGCACCTCCATTCCATAGCCCTGCACCCCAACAGTCATTCACAGCTTGGGTTTGGTGTGTCCAGCTTCCCAACGGTTGCCAAGACCTCCATCTCCTCTGGAAGGTGATGGGCTTCCAGCTTCCACTTATTCCTCCACCTCTGGGCAGCTCCTGGAAATATCTTCAGTGCCGGCCAGAGTGAGCACTGGCTTCTCTCCTTCTTCACCAGCTGCTGGTCAAGCAGTGTCTGAGCGTGTGGCCAAGCCCATGGTGCAGGTTTGCAGCTCTCAGGCTCACAAACACCGTGAAGGGCCCAGGATTAAGATTGTGCCACATTCATGCTCCACCTTGGACCCTTCCCCATTTTGCCCTGCCAACCTTTCATAAAAAATCATAACTCAGCACCCATGCTTTGTGCACTCTTGCAAACGGGACTAATCCAGATGGCTCTTATGACGCTGTCCTGAGACCAGTCGTAACAGCAATCTCCCACCATCTGGAGACACTGAAGTGAGAGTCCCTGACCCCTGACGTGACCTTGGAGGGATGCTGTGACACCAGCTGATGCGTCACTCTGCAGAGAAATGATGCTTCGCTCCTCATCCGGTCAACGTATGTTGTGGGGCTCCCAGAGACAACCTCTTCCTCAGTCACAGCCAGGAGATTCATTATTGACCACTCCGCGGTTCTGCGATTAACCCTCTGGGGGTCTACGGGACCAGAAATGCAGCATTAAAGGCTCCAACCTTACCAACTCAAAGAGAGATCCATCACTAGCCCCCCTCACAGTAAATTCCTCAGGCTGTGCCCATGCTGAGTGAAGAAATATTTTCTCCCCTTTGATTTAAGTTTATTGCCTATTCACCCCAGGAGAGCCTTTCCTCTCCTGTCTGAGGCAGGACAAAGTGGAGGGACCTTGGTGATACCCTATGTTGATACTCTGACCTATGTTGATACTCTGACCTATGTTGATTACAACTTCTCCATCTTTCCCTGTTGTCAAGCCATGGAGACTCTACATGGAGAACATCCAGTCCAGCAACCCAAGGTGAGAGTCAGGTGCTTGAACATGGGCACCCAGTGCTATCTCAGACACGTTAGGGTAGCTGAAGCACCCATGACGCAGCCCAAAGGCTCCTCCAGATCTCTTCTGAGGATGGAAGTCAGGTAGGACAGCCCAGGTCACATCTGAAGTTGACGCCAATGTTTATATCCATGAACCCTGCACTAAACCCCCAGTGTTAAGGTCATGAGTCCTGGAATGAGATGATCATACCCAAGTAAAACACCTAAAGAGGCCATACCAGATGCAGGGTGGTCACTTAGAGCTGTAGGATCAAGATCTTCGTACAGCCAAACTCTGTCTGCTGCAAGGGAGTTGTTACTGAAACCTCACTGTGCAAGAGCCCATCCTGTGCAGCCACAGGCCTCTCCTGGCCCAGAAATCCTCAAGCTTGGAAGCTACAGGAGGATGGGTCATTTGGATCCCAGTGTTCATCCCCCACGTGAAGAGGGATGCCCCAGCTAGCCTGAACTGCGGGGCTTTTGATCTCCAGTAGCTGTATCCTCGCCCTGGACATGGATGTACAGTACAGTTTCTTTCTGCAGAGGTGGCCTCTTGCCAGGGTCTCAGAGGAAGGACCGTGCTACTCTGCTCCCCCATGGGTGGAAGTTGTGGTATTTTTCCTGTCCCGGTCTCTTTTCCACCTGGTATTTTCTATTAGATTGCACGGCTTCCTCCTTATCCTGGGGTGAAGGTCACCCAGCATGGTGGGAGCTGAGGGAGAAGGAACAGAAATATCCACAAGGTTAAACAGTCTGGTACCAGGACTCAAGCAACTACAGATATCCCCAGCTGAAAGAAAAATAGAGGAAATGCAGGTTGTCCCTACCCCTCATGGCCATGGGTCACCTTACAAAAGCCAGGAGGTAGCTAGAGGAGCCTGACTACCAGGACTGACCCTGGAGCCTCTAGGAAGGGGCTCAGCTGGACAAAATCAGAGCCTCAGGGTGGGGGATGACTCAGCCTTCCCCCAGCTCCCACCCAGCACCCCAAAAAGCTTCAGAACCAGGGACACTGGAGCCAGGACCAGGAGAAAATCCTGTCCTGGAAAAGCAGAGGGGAGTCTGAGGCACCATCCCAACACTCTGATGGGAAACATCTGCTCTTCCAGGGATGAGGGCTCAGCCCCTTACTTCACCAGCCACATTTCTGGAAGCCATTGCCCCATTCATTACCCTTCTGGGAGGAAAACAAGAAGAACCTCCCTTCTCTCCAGAGCTGACCTAGCAGCTTTGAGTCTATCAGAGTTATATTTGTGGATTGTAGTGGGAGGCTTGGATTTGGGTTGAGCTGGAACTTGAACAACACACAGTGGTGCTGGGACCTGCTGAGCCAGTAGAGCACAATGACAGGATCTCTTTGTCTGCTGGAGCATTGCTCGAATCAAAGGATGTTTACCCAGCTTGTGGGGGATCACTTGATTGGAAAGTACATCCCCAGTCATGTTCGTCTGCCTGCCAGCTCTTCCCACCTCTTCCAGAGCTCTGACCACATCTAAGACTCCCAGAATAGCACAGGACTAAGCAGATGCAAACTGATAACAATTCAGGCTCTACTTGAATTCCCTGTTGCTCTCTTGTTCCTCCAGCCCTTGTGGCAGACCCCAGGTTTCACTGCAGATGCCACACAGACGTTATGAGGGAGGTTATCAGCACTGGAAGAGCTGTTACTCACCCAAACAGCTCCTGGCAGGATCAGCTTTACCAGCACATGCAAGATGCCTGGAGAAGTTGGCTGTGGGCTCTCCTGAGAGGTGATCCTCTGCTGCTGTGGTTGCCATCTGTGAGCCTGGGGTCTAGATGTTCCTCCAACTACAAGGCCAAGCCTCAAGTCAGACAACTTCAGCATGAGCCCCTGCAGCCCAAAAATCCCACTGACCCATTTCTGATAAGTAATTACATGAAAAATCTCGTTTTATCATCCTAGCTGACTGCCTTTGTTACTCCAACGTGTGCCCTTTCCCAGGAAGCACNGGAAAAAAATCTTCACAGAAAAAGGTCATTGGGCACTGGCAGAGGCTGCCCAGGGAGGGGGTTGATTCACCTTCCCTGGAGGTGTTTAAGGGATGGGTGGACGAGGTGCTGAGGGACATGGGTTAGTGTTTGATAGGAACAGTTGGACTCGATGATCTGGTGGGTCTCTTCCAACCTGGCTGTTCTATGATTCTATGATCTCTCTGGACACTGATACTGCACGGCAGATGCTGGTTGCTGCACTGCATTGTTACTGCTGCAGGAGGCTGTACGTCCTTCCAACTGCAATGATCAGCTGTCAGAGCATCCAAAAGGAGCTGTGAAGCTCCACGTAGGAGAGTAAATCGAGCTGTATCTTAGACAATGCATCTACAAGATGCTTTCATCTTTAACAGCCTCTTTCATCCACAGAGCACAGAGTACTTGAAACTGTTTATAAGAAGCTTTCCACATCTCTTCAGAGGAGAACGTGTTCCTCTTTTAACACTAGCCAGCTGCACAGGAAAGAGTTGAGCAGCTCAGCAGAGACCTGGGTTTGATGCTGTGAACAGAGACCCTCATCTCCTGCTGCTCTGCCTCCTGGGGCATGCTGATACCAGACTCCAGCCTGACTGAAAGGGCATCTCCTGAGAATGTTAGCAAAAACCACACAGCCCGGTCCCAGAACTGGTGTTCCTCACCATTTAATATATTTATCAGATGTCCTCATCTTGATTTTCCTATGTGAGTCGTTCCCATCGAGTCGGCCTCCCTCGTGGAGCACAGAAAACCACACGGTATCCTACGATCTCCAGATAACTGAGGCAAGCAAGCACAGTGATAGTGACTTTGCCTGCCCTGAGCACGGCTGCACTCTTACTTTCCAGAGTCCAGTCTGTTTTGACAGAAGTGCCAGAAAATAATTTTTAGCTGCCCTAGTATTTAAGGGCACAACAAGCATGGGAACTGATCAGCCCCCGAAGGAGTCTGTGGCAGAGGAGGCCCTGTCCTCAGTCAGCTCTTCCCTGGCCCAAGTCCCTGTGCCACCCACAGCAGCTGCACAACCTCCTTCGGCTCCTGGTGCTGCAGAGACTGAATCTCCTCAGATCACAACCCAGGAGGGACTTCTGCAGAGCTGCACGAGATGGGAAGGGACAAATCTCTTCAGGAAGCCATTAGAGACAGTATTTACAGTTAGTGTCAGGGTCAAGCTTATCGTCAGGCTTAGGGTTAAGCTTAGAATTGCCCTTGCAGAGAGTTGTCCCGGCAGACAGCTGGCTGTGCAGAGAGCAGTCCTAGACCCACACTCGAGGCAGGTCTTTGCTGCCGTAGGGGAGGTCTACAGCAGCCACCATGAGATGATGGAGTTCCACCTGTCAAACGGCTAAAGGAAACAATGGGTCTGTCCTCTAAGCCTCTGGGGAGACGTGGGGACTGCTTCTTTCCCCATGGGGTCAAACCAGTGCATGCACGTTGGTCTGAAACCACAGAACGAGTCCCAAGCAGGAGCAAGGTGCGGAGGGCCAACCTGTCATCCTTCTTGTGCTGAGGGGCCCAGAACTGAACACAGGATTCGAGGTGCAGTCTCACCAGTGCCGAGTACAGAGGGAGAAGAACCTCCCTGGACCTGCTGGTCACACTGTTTCTGATCTAAGCCAAGATGCCATTGGTCCTCCATCACAGATATGGTGAGACTGCTGGTTTAGAAGGACAAAGAAAGCCTTGCCGGGTCCCACCTCATCCTACAGCACTTGAGTGACAGCAGAGATGCTGTTTGTACTCGCAGCCTCCAAAAAAACCCCAACATTCTCTCATTTCTGGCTCAGCACTTGGCCTGGGATTTGGGTTCTTCCTGGGTTTTGGATCCTTGTTCCTCCTCCCCCAGGTTGCTGTAAGACATCCCAAGGGGCAAATGTCTAGACACAGGGGCAGGGAGCAAGGTCCAGTCAAGCCAGGGCAGGGCTGCAGAGGTCAGGCAAACTCTGCTTGACCCTATGGGCAGGTCAGTTGTTCCAGTCTGTGGGGTGTCCCAGGCTGGGGAAGAGATCAGGCAGGGCTGCACATCCCCCAGACCACTTAGAATCATAGAATGATTTGGACTGGAATGGACCTCACAACCCATCCAGTGCCACCCCTGCCATGGGCAGGGACACCTCCCACTGGATCAGGGGCTCCAAGCCCCATCCAGCCTGGCCTGGAACCCCTCCAGGGATGGGGCAACCACCACTGCTCTGGGCAACCTGGGCCAGGGCCGCCCCACCCTCACAGGAAAACATTTGCAGACAACTCAGATCTCAGCTCAATCCCCTCCTCTTTCAGCTGAAAACCATTACCCCTCATACAATGAGCACAATTAGAGCAAAAGGGTAATTAGAGCACCAAATCAGGTTATGCAGGGTGGGTGAGCTCCAACTCGCATTCATCCACGGCTCTGCCGTCTCCCAGGGGGGCAGCACCGGCAGATGAGAACAGACCTTGGGATGGAGAGAAACCCGGCCTCCCATCCCAGCAGCCTTTCCTGCCCTTCCCAGAATAGCTCTGTTGTTCTGCAGCCCCTTGTCCGCTTCGTTCGCTGAGCTCCCATTAGCCTCTTTTTTTGCAGCCTCATTAGCGCAGGGG
This sequence comes from Piaya cayana, assembly GCA_013389865.1. NCBI lineage: Eukaryota > Metazoa > Chordata > Aves > Cuculiformes > Coccyzidae > Piaya > Piaya cayana. The sequence goes on along the minus strand of WAAB01016525.1, from coordinate 7,527 downwards.
ATAAATGGCCCAATTGTTCCCCCTTCGCCTTGAATGAAGGGGCATTTTGTTTATTAAAAAGTCATGCTGTTAATAAGGATCTTCTCATAGCCAAAAATAACCGAGGCCGTGATTGTTTCCTCCCTGCTTCCTTATCTGCGCTGGAGGACTCACAAGGAGAAGCTGCAGCCCGACCAGCTGCAGCCCTGTGCTAAAAATACGCCTTGGAGTGAGAAGCAACGAGACATCATACGAGCAGCAGAGGCATTAGCGAAGCGCTTAGACACGCAGGAGCAACAGACCACACTCCAAGAGCATCTCCAGATGTTTGCTAAGGATGCTGTGTCTACGGAGAGACGCACACTCTGCTCCCTTGGCTCTGGGGCACCAACACCCCCGCTTCAGCACACAGTTTGGCTGCTCTCAGGGTGGTCGCCACATGTTTTTGTTGCAAACGTCACAGATGGCAGAGGGCAGGCATCGACAGCCACGCCGGGGCTCTCTACCAGGGAGCCACCAAAGGGGCTGGGATCAGCAAGGACTGTCCTCACAGCCCAGGGTTTAGCGGTCCCTGGGGTGGGGGCTCATGTTTCAGGGGTTGTGCAGGGCTCCCTGCAGATGAGCATGTCCCAAGGCATGGGAACTGGAACTCCCTCCAGCCACGCAGGCTGCATCAGCGGCTCAGGTTTGGTTGGCTATCCCAGAGCACTCAGATAAAACCTTTATGCCTTCCAAATAACTCGGATGCTTTTTCTGCAATTCAGACTCAGGATGGGCCCTTGGAGAGCAAAGTGGCCAGTAGAACACATACGTTCACTCTCCTTGTAACCGCCTCCTCTATCCACCATAGAACCCCAATCATGGGGACCTCTCTGCTCCCCAGAGAGCCTCCTGGTGTGAGGTCCAGCATTTCATCACCAACAGCCCAATCTCAGCACCAGCCCTCAGCCCTCCAAGCACTATTGGGGATGGAGGGTGCCAGCCCTGCTCCACAGCCACACTCCATCGCTGGCAGGAGAAAGAACAAGCACCAGGTCAGTATGAGTTGTACCCAGGCAGGTCTCTGTGGTGGCCTTTGCCACCTCTCCAAGTCCAGGGAGCATCCTGCCAGCAGCACACTCAACGGTTGTGGTCTTCTACCAGCTAAAGCCCTTTGAACCACTCCTTTCTCCCACTTCCCAGCTGTTCCTTTACACTATTTGCCTGTCTATAAATTCAGGCCATCTCTTCACATGGCCAAAACCCTCTGAGCTGGTCTAAACCCTGGTACCAGGGGGCAGAGGCTGCCCAGGACATGATGCTGGTGATGCTCTGCTCAGGTCCATCCCCTAGAAAGGTAAGACATGAGCTCTCCATAGCAAACTGGGAAGGCAAGTATGAGTTCTCATTCCCAGGGCAGCTTCTGATGGGCTCTCCCGACACCCTCATCTGCAGGGGAAGGGTCTCACCAGGCTTCCATGCCCACAGCAGCCCCCAGGGAAGCATCACATCATAGAACCATAGAATCACCAGGTTGGAAGAGGCTCACCTGATCGTCAACTCCAACCCTTCCCATCAATCTCTAAACCATGCCCCTCAGTACCTCATCCACCTGCACCTTAAACACCTCCAGGGAAGGTGAGTCAACCACCTCCCTGGGCAGCCTGTTCCATTGCCTAATGACCCTTTCAGTGAAGATTTTTTTTTTCAGAGACAGTCTTGGCCCCCCCAGGCAGCCCTGACTCCAGACACAGCTCCTGTGGTCCTGCCCACCTTCTCCCCAGCTGGGACTTTATTGCAGAAGCATTGCAGGGGTTGGAGTGGGGGGGAAACTCTTGGTTAAAGTACACGGCAGCTTTGGAAACATTTTGTGTTGCTTTTCCAAGAGCCTTTAGCTTTCTGGCCCAAACACACCACTCATTTTTCTGCAGCAATGAAGATAAATGCCAATAAATCTTCTGCAGCCTTTTCACAGGGCCAAGAGTGATCTCAGCCCTGAAGCATTCCAGTATCCTGAGCCTGTGTTACACCCTAAGCCCCTGATCCAAACTTACACGGACCCGTAGCCGCAAGCACGCAAGTCCCTCCTTTAACAAGGTGTGCATTCCCTCTGAACTCAATGATGCCTCTGTGCTCCAGCATTTTACTGGAGCAGCTCCTAAACAAGCAGCCTGTGTGCAGCAGAGAGCGCTGCCAATGCCAGAGCCCCTTTTGCAACCCTCACCAGTCCTCTCTGGGTGACTCAGGTGTTCTGCTGCATTTTGCTCCTGCAGTTGGCGTCAACCAGCAAGCTGGGACCCGTTCTCTGCAGTCTCTCCTGTGGGTGCCTTTGCTGAACAGGTCAAGGCACACATTCTCCTCTTGCCCCTTTAACAAACACACACGGGGATTTGGTACAGGAGGGACTCCTTGTGCTTTTCTGCTTAAGCTCCCACCAAAGAGCCAGACCTCTGGGGACCATGGAACCATGGAATTGTTTGGATTTGAATGACCTCAAAGCCTATCCAGTTCCACCCCCTCCCACTGGATCAGGGGGCTCAAATCCCCATCCAACCTGGCCTTGAACCCCTCCAGGGATGGGGCAGCCACCACTGCTCTGGGCAACCTGGGCCGGGGCCTCCCCACCCTCTTAGCAAAACATTTCTTCCTAAATGATGCAAAGAACTTTTTCAGCTGGATGAGCAGGTAGAAATGGATGGAAACCACACTTGCCAGGGTGCAACAGTCCTAGCTTCTGGGCATTTAACACCCAGGGGTATTTTTCCAGCACCTTTCAATGGTGCCCAGCACAGGAGGTGATGCATGACCCTGGCACGTCCTGCAGTCCCTGCCTGCTCTGGATTCTCCCTTCTGCACCTTGCAGCAAGAAGGACTTTCCCCTGATATCCTGCCTGGGCATCTCAGGATGCCTGGAGCAGATGTGCCTGGATCACATCCCTTGTCCAACATCAAGCCCCACACAGGCCACCTGCCCCAAGAAACCCAGTAGAGAGAGCACAGAGCAGTCAGCTTGGCTCTGCAGAGTTGGGTGCAGAGAAGATGCTGTTTTAAGGAATAAGTAATCAAGTCACTTTGCTGGGCTGAGCTTTACCACGCTAGCACTGATGCAGCGTGTAAGGGAGGCTGCTGCTAGAAATTGGGTTATCGATCCCCAGCAGGTGGCACACAGGCGGCTCTGCTGGGCCAGATTCCTCTCCATCCCTCACCCTGCCCAGGGAAGCAGCCTTGTTTCCCTTGTGAAGATGCAAATGTTGGATTTGTTCACAATATTTTGGAAGAAGAGACTGTTAGTCTGGAATCTGCAGGTTCTAATCAAGCCTAAAAGTAAATATTCACAGAATCACAGGGTTGGAAGAGACCCATCGGATCATCGAGTCAAACCATTCCCACCAAACACTAAACCATGTCCCTCAGCACCTCGTCTACTCGTGACTTAAACACCTCCAGGGAAGGTGAATCAACCACCTCCCTGGGCAACATATTCCAATGCCTAATCACCCTTTCCGTAAAAAATTTCCTCCTAATCTCTAGCCTAAATCTCCCCTGGCAGAGCTTGAGGCCATCCTGGACACGAGAGCCAATTTCTGCTGGTGGGAATGGGTGACACCAACCCTTGGACTAGCAGTCCCTGGCAGAGGGACAACGCAAGCATTCAGCACTTTTACACCTCTGGAAATCCATCCTTCCCTCTGCTTCTCCTGGGTGACCAGGACCCAGGCTTAAGCTGCAAGAAGAGATCCCTGCTGTGAGCTGCAGGGTCTGCAGTGCCGTAGCCTTGTTTCCAATCATTATTTCAGTCCATTCAGCGTAACTGTGGAGTGGTCCTTGCAAAATGACTAGACCTTGCCATGGAAGCAGACCATTCCAAACCATCCTGGGGAAAGCTTTGCCAGAGCTGTTATCTGAAAATGAGGTTAGAAATTCCTCAGCTCCCAGAGCTGGTGCCAGGTCACGACTCTTATCTTTTGCAGTCTCAGTGGAAGGAGGGAACATCCACTGTGTTCAGGAAAAGTGCAGAATTAACTGTCCTGGCTGGTTCCCGTGAATCCTAATGAGCTGTGATGGAGCCCAAAGAAATTGCAGGTATTTTTTTGTCCCATTCCCTGAGTTTCTGGTGTTAAAAATTTAATATTGGTCCTTTGCAGTGGTTCTCCTCCAGTTCTAACACATTTCACATCATGTATAAGCATCACTTTGAAACAGAGCTATTAAAAATGTCCACCCTCATGAAGCATCTGAGGAATCCTCCTCCAAAAGTATGTGGTTAACATGTTTTTTCCTCCCTGGTAGCATTTGTTAGAAGCCCTTTCCTCTGCACCCCTCATGGCAACTCCAATTTGCAAACCAGGCAGGGGACTCACCTGATCAAGCAGTGCATTTCTCTGGAGTAGCCCTGGCCAGGCTGGATAGGACAGGCAGGAGCAGCAGCTCAGCCCTCCTCCTCCTGCCTGCAGCCCTGCTGGGTTATACAGCACAGAGATCTAGCCCCGAGCAATTTACTCACCTGCCCAAGAGGGATTTCACACCCCGACTTGTTCTAGCAAGCCAGGACACAGCTCCATCACTCAGAGTGGAGGCACATCTCACTGTCCAACCAGCCTGGCCTCCGCAGTCATGGAATCATAGAATAGTTTGGGGTGGAAGGGACCTCAAAGCCCATCCAGTCCCACCCCTGCCATGGACAGGGACACCTCCCACTGCATCAGGGGCTCCAAGCACCATCTAACCTGGCCTTGAACCCCTCCAGGGATGGGGCAGCCACCACTGCTCTGGGCAACCTGGGCCAGGGCCCAAATCTGCCCCTCTGCAGTTCATACCCGTTGCCCTTTGTCCTGTCACCACAAGCCTTGTAAACAGTCCCTCCCCAGCTTTCATGTAGCCCCTTCAGGTACCGGAAGGTCACTATAAGGTCTTCTCTTCTCCAGGCTGAACAACTCCAACTCTCTCGGCCTGTCATCATATGGGAGATGCTCCAGCCCTCTGAACGTACCGGTAGCCTCCTCTGGACCCATTCCAACAGCTCCTTCTTATACTGAGGATTCCAGAATTGGACAGAATAATCCAGATGAGGTCTCACAAGAGAGGAACAGAGGGTCAGAATCTCATTGCCCTGCTGTCCACGCTGCTTTTGATGCAGCTCAGGACATGGTTGGTTTCTGGGCTGTGAGTACATGCTGCCAGCTCATGTCGAGCTTCTCATCAAGCAGCACCCCAAGTCCTTCTCCACAGTGGGGAATACAGCCTAGAGTAGTGGGGCTGCTGGTGAGGACTCTGTTTCCACAAGACAAATGATGCTCAGCAAGGCCAGTCCCACCCTTGCACCCAACTTCAAAGCCCTGCAATGGTGTAACAGGGGCCACCTTGTCCCTTCCTCAATGGCCTCAAGCTCCACCCAGGGAGACTTATGCTAGACGTTAGGAAGAAATATTTCACAGAAAGGGTCATTGGGCACTGGCAGAGGCTGCCCAGGGAGGGGGTTGAGTCACTTTCCCTGGAGGTGTTTAAGACACAGGTGGACAAGGTGCTGAGGGACATGGTTTAGTGTTTGATAGGAATGGTTGGACTCCATGATCCGCTGGGTCTCTTCCAACCTGGTTGTTCTATGATTCTATGATTCCAGCACTCACAGAGGCATAGGCAGCCCTGCCTGGATGGGGGAGCAAGGCAAGCCCCACATCCCACTGCAGTTTGCCTTGCCAACTAGCGGCATGTGCTTTCAATCACTTCCATACTGTTGGGAGCTGGAACGGCAAGAAGAATGGGGCTGTTTCCTCCCCTGCAGACACAGAACCAGCCTTTATTTGGTCCTGGCATGTGCACAAGGGCATGTCCTGCTCACAAGCTCCTTTGAAAAAGTGCTGTGAGTCAAGCAACTACAGGGAACTTTCCCACAAGGTCCCAGCCACAAAGAGACCCAAACCCCCAGGGCTGTTTCGCAGTCAGCTCCCCTGCATGTGCTGGGGCAGCATCAGAGGATGCTCTGGAGCCTTGTGCTGGCCTCTTGCCCACACATGACTCATTTCGAGCCGAGTTGGAGCTCGGCTGCAAAGTATGAGCTTATTTCTTTTGGAAAGTGCTGCAAAGGGAGCTTCAGGTTCCCAACAAAGGGTTGACATGGAAACCCAGAAATCTAGTACAAGTCACCAAGCTGATTGCATGTAATCGCCTCTGCTGTTGCAGAACCTTATGTTTGAACCTGGCTGGACGAGGTCAGCGCTGTCCCACTCCCTTTACCTGTCCTGGTTATAGCAAGTTCAGCCTAATTCTGCAAATTCACTTTCCAAAACCTGGCCCAATCCTCCTTGCAGATGGGGAATCAAGTAAAGGGGCTATTTGTTGGCTTCTTACCCCAACATCACCAGTCTTGAAGGGGGCCCTGCAGAGTAGAGCCCCAGGGCTTGGCAGAGTCTAAGCCCACAGGTGCCTATGAACAGATGTTAGACAGATGTGGCCCAGGCAAGCAGGGCTTCTCAGCCTGCCAGGGGCCACTTTGATAGCTGTCAAGCACAAACCTCTCCTCCAGGGGCTTTGAGACTTACCATCAGCAGAGAAAGCAACGTGATGAGATCTCAACCCTGCAGAAATCCCCCGGAAGCCACCAGCCTGGCTCACTTGTCCATAAAAAGCCAAGAAATTGAGTGGGTCAGGATCAGGCTGCTGGAACAGCCCCGAGACAAGAAGCTCGTGAACTACATCAGAGGTGTCAGAGAGGACAGAGGCAGCAGCAACCCCCAGGTGGAGGAGAAAGCAAATGCAGGTATGGCAGTAGGAGCAGGTTATCAGCAGAGATGGGCTCATGTCTCACTCAGACCAATGGGTCTAAGTGGGAATTGCTCTGGAGCCACATCTGCAGCTCAGCACAGCTTTCAGTATTGCCACGTCCTGCTGCTTCACCGATCCCGCAGGTCCCAGAGCAGCTGCATTTCTCAGCAGACTCATGAGATCAGTCCAGTCCAGGTCCAACACGAGGGGCATCCACAGCACACAGCGCTGTCTCCTGCCCACGCTGCTGGGTTAAAAGGAAAAAGAGTCATCTGTTTTTGGAGCGGTCCCTTTCAGCTGCTCATCCTGGAGCACAGAGCCACGGGGGAGGACATGCAGAGCACCCCATGCAGAGAGCTGGGCTAGCACACTGCAAACCACTGTCCAGTGGGGGCAGCACGGAAGATGCTGGCAGCCCCTGGAGAAGGGACCTCAATCACCTCTGTAATCGTGCTCTAACCACCTCAGTGGTTCAATGTACAGCTGAGAAAGCCCCTCATCTTCCAACCTGCCAGCCAAGGTGCTGTTCTGTGCATGGTCCACACCACCTCCTCATTCAGGTGGGGACCTGGTCTTCCAAATTCCACTCAGTGCCCTCCACATGATGATCCAAAGAGGCTCCTCTCAGCAGTGTCCTGGGAGGCATCACTGGCACTAACACAGCAAACCCCTGCTCAGCGTGGACCCACCACTGCCTCCTCATGTAGGCTACCAGCAAGCTCAGGAGCTGAGACTCCCTCAAGAACACTGCATTTGCTGCATCACCTCAATTTGTAGCCCATCATTTAAGGAGAAGCCAATCAGTGC
>WAAB01016524.1:34515-52079 GCA_013389865.1 Piaya cayana | reverse complement strand
GTTAAGGTTAGGGTTTGGTTTAGCATTAGGGTTACTGTTACTGTTAGAGTTAGGGTAATTAGGGTTAGAGTTAGAGTTAGGTGTTAGATTTACAGTTAGGTTTTTTAACCTCTTTTAATGTGAAACTTCATAATCATTTTTTTGTGCTAACATGCCTCTCTTCATGAGAAATAGTGAAAAATTATTCCTAGTTCATGCCCTGCACATCTTTCACTGTTCTCTACATTATATGCCATCATTTGTCTCTTTCCCAAGGTAAGAGCCCCAATGTTTTACCTTCTCTAGGCAGAAGGTATTCCACACCTCCCACCACCCTCCTTGCTGATCTCTGATCTTTTTCTAGTTTCAAATTTTTGCTTCTTAGGGCACAATGATCAGAACTGCACCCAGTAGTTCAGCTAGGAGCATAACTTGGATTAACACACTGACACAATATGCTTTCTATTTTATTTTCATTTTCCCTCCCAACTGCTTCATGACCATGTTAGTGCATCCAGCTGGCGTTTTCAGAGAAGTATCCAGAGTAATTCCAAAAACTTTTTTTAGAATTGCACTGCATAATCCAAGAGCTGAGATGATTAAGTTTTAAGAACTCTTTTTCAAATCCTTTCAGGTAGAACTATACGCAGACTAGTAGAAATGCATATTCAAATGGAGATTTTTGCCCAGGAAAACAAATAGGTCACTAGAAGTTTATTTCCCTGTTTTACCTTTTTGTTACTACTATTTTCTCCTGTGCTACAAAACCCCCAAACCCTGCCTACAACCATTATTTAGGAAGTCCAATGGAGGTCTCTGCTTTCTTCAACCGATTCTAAAATCTTACCTTTTATTTTAAAACGTTCCAACCTTTTACCTGATATGTGGAACAGAATCTCCCTGGAGGAGAAGAAGCAGGGTATCAGTGCTCTCTGGTTTCACAGGGAAGAACAGTGCCATGACCTTTTAACAGCTATCAGCCTCATTTGATATGTTCAGCTAGCATACGCCTGTTTTTTCCAGGTCAGATAATATCTGTACTGCCTTATCAAGGTTGGTGACCCAAACTTAGTGTCCTCATTTCTTGATGTTTTTCAGCATGTTAAAATATGAAGGACAGCATTTTCTTAGTTTCTCAGTAGTGATTGAACTGGCAGTTGGTGACTGTAAATGCTAAAGGCATGGGTATTGTCCTGTGGATATGTAAAAAACAGATAAGCACTTAGCTTTTCCTTCTAACCCAACAGAGAAATTTAATACAACATTGTACAGGGTTTCTGAAACTCTCAACCAGAGGTTTTGTTTCAATGTCTTATTTTCTGACATAAATACACTACAGTATGTTGGCACTACCTTTATTTCTGTGCCTGAAGGGATAGGTTTCCCACTCCCCACAGAGAGCCTGAGCCCAGTAGATATAAAAATGTGCCCGATGGACCACAATACTCCATTCCTTAGATATCCACCCACTCATAAAAAGAATCCTGTAAGCTCATTGACACATCTATAAAATGATGCATCTTGTCCTTAGCACACTTTTGTTATGTGTCTTTCCCACTTTATTCCAACAGCAGACAGGGATGCATTTGGTGTACAGAACTGCTGTGGTAATTGTACCTTCTGGAGGAGCTCCATTAGCCAAAAGGCATTTTCCAGGCCCTCTTTCCAGCAGACACTCCTTTCCTAATATGCAATGTTTGAATTTACTCATCGTAAAGAGGAAAGAGTGGACTGACAAATCCAGTTGCAGGAGAGAGAAAAAAAGGATTTTCACAAGATAGCTCAGTAAAGCCAGCCTCTAAAGATGAGAAGTGATATCTGGTGACTATACGCATTTCAGGTTGCTGACAGATTTGTCACAGGCCCAGGCAGTAATCATGCTCTTCCCTAACACAGCTTCCACAAAAAAAATTGTTAAAGGGTAATAGTTTCAACATAGCAGATCTCATTAGAACAATTTCAATGCTTGGTTATGATGCCAGAAAGCCACTTTCTTAACCCTTGCCTGTAATAAACCCATGGAGACCTCATTGCTCTCTACAATTACCTGAAAGGAGGTTGTGGAGAGGAGGGAGATGGCCTCTTCTCCCAAGTGGCAGGGGATAGGACAAGAGGGAATGGCCTCAAGCTCTGCCAGGAGAGGTTGAGGCTGGACATTAGGAAAAAAATATTCACAGAAGGTGTCATTGGGCACTGGAACAGGCTGCCCAGGGAGCTGGTTGAGTCACCTTCCTTGGAGGTGTTTAGAAGATAAGTGGATGAGGTACTGAGGGGCATGGTTTAGTGTTTGATAGGAATGGTTGGACCAAATGATCCGATGGGTCTCTTCCAACCTAGTGATTCTATGATTCTATGATAAGCAGTGCCAATAGGTATCTCAAGATCATTGTATTCTAACGTTTCTTAAACCATGTTATTTACTCAGCCCTGTCCTGATCGTGGTTACAATGTTCCTCAGAACAACATCCAGTCTTAATGTCTGGCATTGTAATTAATAGCAAGTTAGTAAGGCTTCTCTCCTCTGCTTGGTTCACCTGAGTTAAGTCACGTCTGCTATTTCTCCTGACCTGCAAAATATATGCAATTGCCTGAGCCACATCAATAACTTGCATTTTCTCTCTAAGCAAGTCTCAGGCCCATTTGGTGGCCAATAACCACTCAGTGACACAATGGGATTATGTAATGCTGCTTTCCAGGAAAATAACACATGGAAAAGCAGTCAAAGTTTGAGCAAAGGCAAATGACTGAGCTTCCAAAAAGATAGATAAGCAAATTTAATCCAGCCATCCTAATAATGGGCCTGTAGTACTACAAGAAGCTTTGGCAGACCTGACTTCAAGATGCTTCTAAGAAGCACACAGAGGATAAAGTGGTGTCATGGGAAGAAGGTGCTCCCACAAGAGTCAACCTGCCCAAACCAGCACCCCCAAGGATGGCAGAGGGACGAGCACAGGTGTCCACAACAAGGGATTTTGGGAGAGAGCTGCTAGCCCTTGCCTGTATAGACTCTACCTGCTTCCTGGGGGATAAGCAGTGCACCCCATTTCTCCTGGAATTTGGGTAGAGATGGCCCTGAAAACTAGTAGGGAGGGCTAGGTGTGAAGTGGTAACGTTCACACAGTAAGATACGCTGCCCTTTAGGAGGCCAGGGTTTTGCATCTTTGGCAAACTGTAACCAGTAAAGCTGCAAAATTCTTGGTTTTGCCACTTTTAATTTCTCTCCTTTTACTTCTTCAAGCTGTCATAGTGTGAAGAAGACTGGAAATGTGGGGAAAGGATAGCTCACTTGCCAAGCGAGTCTCTTGTTCTCATGAAAACAAAGCTGTACCTCCTTTAAACTGTCTTTAAACATTCTGGGCATGTTTTCTACTCAAGTCAGGCTTCAACATCAGAGAATTAGGTTCAGGTCAAGGTCTTGCAGGTTACCTAGACCCTAGTCCTGCAGCACTGTTTTCCTATGGTGAGTTCCTCACATAGCACTCACTGCATATCAATGTTTTTACTTTATGAACAATCTCTTCTGTAAGATGGCTACAGAAAGGGATGAGACGTAAATTTTGCAAGTATAATAAAGGTTATCAGAAACTACTTTAGATAAAAATAGGAAGTGAACTGAATAAAACTCAGTATTTGAATAATATACATTTCCTGTTGGGCTTAATGGAGTTTATCCACAAAACTATATCCGTTATACTTACATGTATTTTTGGTATTAAAATCCAATTATACGCAATCAATTGTTAGCTGAAGAATTTTATCTGAATTTGGCTGCATGTCCATTCAGGTGTCAAACAATCACCACTGCTTTAGGCCGTTTAGACACAGCATTTCAATTCAGGGCCAATTTATTTTAGTAACTCATTTTGTCTCCACATTATCCCTTGAAGTGTTTTGAGCTATCTGGGGAAGATAGTACAAACTTGGGAAGAATTGCCTTAAAATGACACTACATTTAGCCATATAGTTGTGGTTTTGCTCTATTCAATCTCTTGCAAATCACAGCAAAATGGGCTGCAAACCCCTCAAATAAATATTAATATAAATATTAATATATTAACCATAAAATTAGGTTAAATATTAAGATTAAACTTCAGAACAATATTCTCTCATGTATTCATTAAGGTTTGTGCAAGAGATATTTAAATTATGCAGATTTACTCTCCTGAGTCCTAGTCTTGCATAGTAGCAATGAGATTTTCAAACCTCCAGCAGAAGGATAGGATCACAGAAAAAAAAAACCAAGTTACAGCTGAGACATTCTTATTTCTGACTACCAGGATAGTATATTGATCTGTTGGCAATGCTTATACTACAGACTAGCTTGGAAGTATCAACAAATATACTTTTTTAAACCAAAAGCTATTATCTCAAACAAAACCTCAGGCAACCTGAAAATTCCCTCCCAATTAAGCATTTCCATTTCCTTTAATACTACTTTGCTGACATGGGAGTTCTTGGTGTGAACATAGAGGTATCAGAAGAAACTCATCTCACAGCTCAGAGTCACTTAAGTGTTTGTAACTGGGACTCAGAAGCAGGTTTTTTTACAACATGTTTTGCAGCTTCAAGTAAAGTTGATGTTTCTTATGGAACAGTTTTCTATGAGAAGAAGGAGATTTTGGGTTGGGGTTCAGCAACAGCATGTAATCACAGCTGCATCACTACAGAAATTATAATATCTTCCTCTACCCAACTCTCTCTGGAAACAAAATCCTCAGTTTCAGCTTCTCCTCAGTATCTTCCCCTTCATCAGCAGATTATATATTAGCTTCTTGCTGCTCCACTAAGTGGTTAATGATTTGCACAAGCGATATTGTTTCAACAGCAAAGACTGGATATTACCCAGTCCAAGATAATCAAGTAGTCAATTCATCTGGGCTCTAACAGCCTGAGGTTCAAATTCCTAAACAAACTCTGGCAAACAGAGACTTGACCCTGAGCTTCCTGAAACCCAAATTAAGGTTGTAGTGGTAAGGTGTTGTTTACTGCAGCATAAGTAGTCTTTCTCTCAGTGGTTTTGCCAAAATTCAGTGTTTATCCACAATCCTTGGAGAATATTGTTTTCAAAATTTAAATTTTCTTGTGGAGAAATCTTGATCAGTTCTGCTAACAATGCTCTAAATTTTATACTAATATACCAGAAAGCAGAAGTTTTGGTCTATGTTTTGTTGATTGTTTCCTCTACTGCTAACAGCTGCTCTAGTCTTACTTTAATATTCCTCTAATTTCTGTAAGTTTCTGAGATATATATATAAAAATAATGTGAAGCCATGCTATATAAGGTCCTCTGCTAATGTAATTCTTGAGCAATATTTATCCTCTTAATTAAACAAAACTCATGGCAGATAGCATAACTACTCTTCTGATATAAAATGTATGTTTCAGGGTATTCCTGCTTTGGAAATAGTATTCCTCATGTAATATACAGTGTGAAAATTTCAATTTTGTAAATAATTCAAAAGAAAAATGTAGGTGTTTGTTAGACCAAAGAAGAATTGTGTAATGATATATGGACAAGTCAGCTCAAACTTGTATGTATAGCCCTAAGTCCTTTCACTGGCCCAACCCTGTTCGATAAGAGCCAGCCTCAACCCAAAAGCTATCTCAACTCTGCATACTAGCTTCAACCATGTTCATATGGTTAAAGAACTTGGGAGGAGAGGTGACTCATGCCTAACCACTTCAAAGCATGAATGTGAAGCTTGTATTTTCATCATTCTGGCAAGTCAGCCTTGTCAGTGCTGTTCTTATGCCACTATATGTGAGTTTGGCCCACAAACTATGCTGGCCACTGTTGTTCCCAGTGCCAAAGCCAAGGGAAAACATTGTGTCTGGAAAATATATTAACACCAAGTTACAGAGCCCATTTCTGTAGAAGAGGAGAAGAATATTGCCATTGATTTCAATGGGAGATGGTTGGACATTTTTGTCTTGGAATATTGTTTCAAAGACAAATTATCTTACCCAAGACTGTAGGTTTCAGATCCCAGCCTGTAGGCTTCAGCCAGCTTGTTGATGGATTCAGATCCATGGCTGTAGGCAGCTGACCTCTTGCTGAGGGATTCAGAATCAAGACTGTAGGCAGCAGATCTTTTACTTTGTGCAGCAGAGTGATCATAGGCAGTAGATCCATAGCTGTAGGCTGCTGAATCCAGGTCATATGCTGAAGAGCCATGACTATATGCTGCTGAAGATTCAAGGCTGAAGTCTGCTGCAGCGGCACGGCGATAGGCTGCAGAGCCCCTAGCATAAGCTGTAGACCCTTGCGCATAGACAGCAGATTTGCTCTTTGCTTCCTTTTGGTACTGGCTTACAGTGGACTGCAGTGCTTTATGGCGGTATGCACGGTCATAATGCTCATGGTGTCTTTGGTAGAAAGGTAAAGACATCATGGATGTCTTCTAATTTTTTTTTACTGCACGTTTCTGAATGTAAATAAACAGGATAGTGCCTGAAAGAGAACAGAAGAAACATAAGGGCTATTGTCAAAGGAAGTTTTATGTTAGCACACAAACAATACACAACTTCATACAAACTAACACAGAACTTAAAACTTCAGAAATGGAATGTGATTGATTTAATGATTATGATGTATTTTAGACATTAAGACAGGTTTGTATTTAAGTTTCAAGATGCTCATGTCATTCATCATGAGCAGAAACCCTTACAGTATTGTGTCTGTTCATTTGTAGTTGGTCTCCCTGTTACTGCAAACTATTCAAGTTTTACTTGCTCAACCTCCCCACTCATTACTGTGGACTAGTGAAATTTTAATTAACTCTTCTTCAGAGTTAGTGTAAATATTTTTGTTAAATTACAGAAGAGAGGATAAAGTAATCAATTACTTTTAAAAGGTGTGAGCAATTCCAGCCATGAATAAGCTGAAATAAAAATATATTAACATTTCATTCAATTTTGTAATCCAATTTTCAGATTGAATGTAATATTCCATTCAATATTTTAACACTGTGCTAAAAATATTAAGATTGAGAGGATGCCACTTTTCAATGTAAATATGCATTAAATAGATTATTTTGTATGTGATATCAGAGACCCATTTAAAGTGGCTTATCATACTTTTAGAGTTTCATCAGGGATAGAATCTGTGTGCAATGAGTAAAGTAATATCGTGCTCCTCAGTGAAAATGACCCTTTTTAAACCTAGAATTTCATGTTCAATATCATCAAGAAACTTCCTCCAGATGACAGCCCCATCTAAGTTTTCCTTTGCACAGTCATAAATAGATTGTCTTACAGTTGATCATAGTAGGAAATTTGATCAGATGAGAGGTAGTTCCCCTCTCAAAATGGGATGAGGGTTGAGTGCAGGAAGGATTTCCCTTTGTGGTTTTTTTTTTTCAGCTGGCAATCTAATCTTTATTTTGTTATTGGTTTATTTTGCTGCTACTAAAAGTGGTATTTTCTTCTCGGACGTGTAAATTTGTCTTTACAAATCTCTCATGATAAATTTTCTTTCTATTATCACTGATTATTAGGCTTACGACATGGTTAGGATTGTCCCTGAAGAGGTGCGTGATTACGAATAGAAATCAACCATGATGGAGGAATGTTTAGAAGAGTTCAAAGTTGATTAAAAAAACAATGGTGAGAGGTGCTTGCGTGGGTGTTTCAATATCAATCACAACAAAAGAAGACTTGTTCTGTTTCTGGTTTTATTCATGTTAGTGAAACTGCTTATCTGATGTTTTGATATGAAATACAAAAGCTGGAGCATAATACAGAGCTGGAGCATAATCATGGCTTCATGAAAATCAAGAATTTTTTTCTCCTTGTCTTTATGCTGCCAAGACTCCAGTTCTTGATATTTTCTTTGGTATTTAGTTCTGACAGTGAATCAACAACTTGCAAGTTATTGTTTTCGGTAACTGCTCTGGGATTCACTTACACTAAGGCAAATTATGAAAAAAAGTCTGTGTTTCACTTTTCTTGTATTTCAGGACTCTCTCGAGGAACTACGCTTTGTGTGATAACAGAGCAGATCACTTGTTTGCAGAAAGTCAACAATAAACTAAGAAGGTCATTCAGAAGTCTCTAAATATGTAAAAGAAATTGTTGGTATCTTGACCACAGTGAAACTAAGTTCAAGGAGATCAGCTTATCTATTTAATTTATTTTCACCTGAGGAAGAGGGAGAAATGGCAAAGCGTTGGCCTTTTGTTCTCTCTGGTAAAAACTGATGTTCATTTTAATTCCCTTGTTTATCCTGCTGTGTGTTTTTTTCATCTAAGGCTAAAGAATGCAACCATTCCATCTAGTATTCTTGTTTCTAATACTTATCAATATTTTGTGTTATTATTTATTTAATTTTGCTGGCTTCCAGTAGTAAGTAGTTCCTCTTCATTTCCCCAGTTTCAGAAGATTTCTTCTCCATTTTTCTTCATTGCTTTCTCTCCCAACCCTTCCTAGTTAAATATAGGGTTTGCAAGCCATTGTGGTTGCTGCTGAGCAAAGTTAAGGAGTAGAGACAAGTCTTGTTTTACACACTGAAAGGGGAGGAACATGAAAACATCCTGTCTTCTTTCTGTAGACTAGAGTTATCTCCATCTTCACTAGCTTTATTTGCAGCATTGGCTATCTTCATCAAGGATACAAAAGTCACAAAGCTAGTAGCTATTCAGTCCTATTGCTCAGGGATTCCCACAATCTTCCATGTTTCAAAGTAAGCAAAAGTGACCCAAAAAGTATTAAGCACTACATGTGTTGTCTATCAAGAAGTTAAATGAGACATTTGGTTTACATCTTAGCAGAGCAAAAGCAAAAGTAGTGGGCTTAAGGTCAGCTTAAAATGTATAAAACCAACATTTTCTTCAAAAAAATATGCTCAGAAGTAAGAGAAGGAGTCTATGACAGCAGTAACAACTAAGGCAGTAACGCAGGAGCTGCGGGTTCAAATCAAAGGCCAACTCTGACTCATGTTGTATAAGAGGAAACTCCTTTTACAAGTATTTTTTCACACTATGAATTGTTTCATATTTCCTCTGAAACATCAAGCACTGCTTACAGGTCAGGATCAGTTAGTTACATTAGTCTGATCAGATATAGTAGCCTGACCCTAGCAGAGATGACAAGAAACTCTGAACCATGTGGGGACTTTGCTCCTATCTGGAGAACTCTCTGATTACTCGATTGACTTTCATCTCTTAAGTTTTATAAAATTCATGTTACCTGCACCATCTTAGTTTGTGTCCACTAATCAGCCCCCTGCAGTGCAAGACTCCCTCTCAAGATCTGTGTAATACTTCATAACTGTAACACTTGGCCTAAAAATGTTAACGGCAATAGTTAGATGAACATGAGGGTTTTGGAGCTATATGTTAGCAGCTGTTGAACTGAACCTTCCAGATGATAATCGAAGAGACAAGACAGTTCTGTACTTGTTCATAGGTCATAGCTACACATTAAAGAAAGTAATTTTACTGGCATTACCTCCTGTGCTGTTTAGCAATCTGTGTGATTCTTTAAAGATCTACTCCATCAATCAGTGAAATTAATGAAACAGATAAAACCCAGAAACTCTTGTAATCAGGGGAAAAAGAAAGATAACATTTCCTTCAGCTAAGTCAATGGGTTTACAAATCACAAGACACCCTATGTAATGAGAAAGTATTTAGATTATTTACACATTCTCTAGGCCTAAAGGATATTACACGACAAATTCCACCTGTGTCTTAGTAGCCCATAGTAATTTGAGAGTACTGTGACAGTATGCAAGGATATTGGATTTGATAATAAGTGAACCCTCATACTACTTTGCTCTATTTCACAGCTGAACTCTCAAATGTCTTCAGTTCATGTTCACAAGTCCCTCAAATAACTATTGAGCTGAGAGGAATAAAGGGAGAAACCATCAACTCAGCATTATAGAATCAGATTAAAAATAACTGAACACATAAAATCTTATGTCATAAAGGAATACTTACGAGGACCCAAATGAACAGCAGCAAATGGAATAGCTCTCAAGTGGATGAATAGCAGAAAAATACAGCAATGATTAAGCCAGTAAAGAAAGAGGTAGTCAGGATGAGGGGTGAGGACTGGACTTCAAGGTCCAGAATAAAAATAATGCCTGCAGTCAGTGGAATGTCAGAGCCCCAGTCCAGACCTTTTATGGCCAGAGGGGCGATAAATATAGCATTGAAGAGGGACAGAGACAGATACTGATACCCTGTGCTATCTCTGTGCAAAGACATGGTGACAGCAGCTTCAAACAGACAGTTCTCCCTTTTAAGTATCTTCAGTAAATTCCGTATCAAACCAGCATTTGAATTCTAAAATATTTCAATTCAATTAGATTTAGGAAAGAAAAAATGTATTGTGTCATGAACAAGAAAGCAAGAAAGATCAGTCCCTGTATTGACCTTTGCCATGGCACAAGAATATGAATATTTTATGACTTCCTTTCTCTTTTCTAAATGCCAAGCCACAGCATGTGTTTTGTAGATATTTCAGCTTAATGACAGACATTCTAGAGAATTAGTTAGCATCAAAATTCTATAAAGCCATACAATGCGTTACAATTCAATAAAAATGTACTTTTTTTGTTCTGTTTACAAAGTGTTATTTTATCATCCTATTTAAGATAAAATAATAAATTAAGAACATGACATCATGAGGCATTTAAGTAGATACAAACAATACAGCTCTAAGATCCAACTTTCTGTTTCTAAATTAAATAGTATTACCTCTAGGGATGATTAAATGGGCCTGTCTTCTTGCATTTTGGTCACAGAATTTTGGCACAGAAATGTACAATCACTGCAGCTGAATTGTTCTGAATTATATCAGTCCTCAATTTCTGTCCTCTGAGATCCAATACATGGAACACACTGTGACTTCATTGTAAACACAGATTCTGCTCTGCACTCTACTTTTATTTAGTTGTCACTACAAATGTTCTGTCCACTTTATCTTGTGTACTGGCATTGACAGCAATATTCACCCTCTCCGTTAGTTTCCATAGCACCAACCATGCAACACAACCAAGAAGGTTGCAGATCCTCCTCCTGTGCTGAGACCTTTCCCCTTATGGGCTGAACCACCAGCAGAAGGCCTGGATGAGGCCGGCAACTCACAGGCTTTTCTGTACAATGATTCATCAGTATCTTGTTCTTCACCACACTGCCATGATTCCACCTGAAAAATCTTTGCTCTCCAGACTAGCTATTTGTTCCCTGGGGACCCACTACCTCCTGCCTGATGCTACACCACCTCCCACAACAGGAGCTGTTCAGCTAAGTTAACCATACAGGCTTTTGGTCTTTGATCCTGAGCACAGAAAGTACAGCCAGCAAAAGGTTGTACAGTCATAGAAACTGCATCATGGCTGAGAAAACTGGCCAAATCTGTAACAGAAAGAATGAAAAATAGGAACTCTAATATAAACTTTTCTTTCCTCCAGAATTCTGTGCCAATGGTAGTGCCCCTGAGCTATAGAATCTAGGCTATCATATACTTTTTTAATTAACGAACGTAGAAGATTCAGTGGATGGACTCCTAGATTCTATTGCAGACTCCAAGTCAACTCCTTCACCATGGGCCATTTGCAGTGACGTCTTAAAAGATTTAATGACATGGAAATTGTTTTTTAAAAATTTATAGTGATGTAAAGAAATTACAATTAAACATCTTGTTTCTCTGCTCTTATTGCAATAAAAATTGTATAGATCACAGGTGGGATATAAAAATCTAAACAACATTATCAGTGTTTTTCCAGGTATAAGGGCACTATGAAGTCTAAGCCAGTTTTTAAATTCTGGGCTGCTTCTGTTTATTCTGTAATTAAAATGGAAACAGCAAGTGACAGTAAAATCTTCTGGGTTCTTTCGTTATTTTGGCACTTAAATTTGATCTGGCTTTAAAATGAGACAATACCCACAGCTAATTTTAAACTGCTTAACTCCTATTTAAGGACATGTTTCAAACCATTTGGAGCCCTGTAAGTCAGAGAATCCCTGCAGCACTGTGTATGCATATATACTTAGTCACATCGGTTCTGGGAGATAGATCTCTGGGAGAGAGGTTGTTAGTTCTGTCTTCTGCTAATTAGAATTACATAGTGCCAGAAACCAGTTTATTTTTCTGAATGGGAAAGTTGGAAGATTAACTTAGAACCTGACACAGTGATTAAAATAGCTTTCTAGATTGTGCATTGAAGATTTGAGAGGTACAGCATCCTTTGGCTGTGTGTATTAGTCAAATTCCAAGGCATCCAAGTCCATCTCTTTCACTAGATTGGAATCCTAAATAAAATAACAAAACATTTCTTGGTGGACAGAGTTTTTCAGTATGTGTGTCATCTTCCAGAATTAATTTTCAATCTTAGATTCAATTTTCTGACTGGATTCCTAAAAAAGATAAAATCACTTCAGGAAGATGTACTATTCTCCATTATATCCTAACTAGTCATCTTCATAATCCATTGAACACAAGGGAGATGTGTTCACTTTCCTTCATCCATGAGAAGGTATTAATCTCTGCAAGGTATTAGTCAAAATGTAATATATTCGTGCTAACACTATAAAAAGAAAATAGTAGAGATAATCTTGCAACACCTTATATGCTGGGAACCCCAAGCAGCGTAGCATAAAACAGGACTCCAACACATATGCATGCCATGCAGAACCCATCAGGAGAGGATCCTACATTTCAGCCATTTGAGTTATTATAGGATTTTCTTACAAAAATGTTTACGAGAGAACTTCTTGTGGCACTGTTAGGTACAGGCAAAGTTATGCAGGTGACACAATTGCCGGTACCAAGTGGGAGATGCTTGTAGGCTCCTCTGTGCAATTAATTGACAAAGGTAAATCTGTAGCCGAGGGAGAAGTGCAGCACAGCCTGAAGACTGTGCCACACTTGCAGTACAGCCTGGCACAGCACAACATGGACCTAGGCATGCACAGGTTAACTGCTGTGCAGATCACTGACATTTCCATGTACAAAGGTCTCCAGTCAGGACAACTACACAGGTCTACCCCTGATCCTAGCTTCCTCACTGCCAACATATACACATGGCAGATTATCTGTACTCCTTCCTTCTGCCTACTGATAGGCAGCGATGGAAAAATCTTTTTTTTTCATAAATTTAGCAAGGCCCATCTGCACCTAGTCCTTCTTGAAAGTATCTTTCTGCACCATGGGTGGCCTGAAACATTCACAGTACTCCAGAGGAAGTTGGAGACTGTCACCCATGTGCTGTGTCACATTTCTATCTCTGCTGGAAAAACGTCAGCTGATAAACCTCAGAATTGCATTAGCCTTTTTTTCATACATATGCTACATTGGCAGCTTATAGTCAACCTGGCTGACTAATGTCTTCAGATTTCTCCAGTCCTCTGTCACTTCCAGAAGAGGCAATCTAGTGACATCTTACATCTTATGACCTTACACTTTGTACTACTGAATTCCGTCTCTACTACTCTAAGCCTTACTCCTATATAATATCCTAACCCTTCTTTGCATATGTTATGCAGTCAGCAAATTACATTACCACCTTCCTATTTTTTGACAATAAGATCACCAGCAAGAGCATTAAATATTGCTCCCAAGACTTCCTTTTCTATTTAAATTTGTCATTCAATTCTTCCCCTCTCAACAAAACCTGGTATTACTTGTCTACCCATTGGGCTACTGTAGGGCTTGGCTGTACTTCTATAAATTCTTCATTTTAAGTAACAGTCTCCCAGGTGCTAGGATATCAAATCCAGATGGACTTAATCAGTTGGACTTCTATTTGGAAAATAATTTATCACATTATTAAAAAAAATTAGGTAGCTTGAGTGGTTCTTCCTGATTTTGTTCTTGTTCTAGATGGGCTACATTATTCTTGCTGAGCACATTCCATTAACATTTCCATTTCCCACTGCATGTTTCATAACCTTTTCTTCAAAATTTGTTTTAAAGCAAAATCTTTCCAAAAGCTTTTCCAGCATTGACTGTTGGTGCCTAGATGGATTTTTTGTGATACAGAAATATTTGCCTTATCGTTATTAGTACCATTTATTCTGCAGTGTCTCTTTAGAACTGGAAGTGTCCCATAACAAATTCATTGTTGGCAGCATTTATTTTCCTTCATAACATTTTAAAGGTTTGTGTTCATATTAAAACCTCCCCCCAAGAGCCTATAGGAGACTTCCAGAGATATTCCAACAGTAAACTCTTTAAGTGCCTTATCCACTATCTGGTGCATAAGAAACTGGTTGTATAGTTGTATTCAGAGAATAGTGGTAATGGCTTGAAGTCTAGGTGGAGACCTGTGACATATGGTGTCCTTCACCTAGTCCTCCTTGAAAGTCAGGGGTGTGTACAGTTTAATATCTTCATTAATTATATTGACACCAAGATTAAGTGCACTCTCAGCAAGTTTGCAGATGACATCAAGCTGAGTGGTACCGTTGCCACATTAGAAGGGTGATGTCATCCAGAGGCACCTGGAAAGGCTGGAGAAGTGGGCCTGTGAGAACCTCATGAAGTTCAACAAGGCCAAGTGCAAAGTCCTACACCTGGGTCAGGGCAATCCCTGGTTTCAATACAGGATGGGGGATGATGTGATTGAGAGCTGCCCTGAAGAGAAGGACTTGGGGGTGCTGGTCGATGAGAAGCTTGACATGAACTGGCAATGTGCACTCACAACCCAGAAGGCCAACCGTATTCTGGGCTGCATCAAAAGAAGCATGCCCAGCAGGTCAAGGGAGGTGATTCTGCCCCTCTATTCCTCTCTTGTAAGACCTCATCTGGAGTATTGTGTCCAGTTCTGGAATCCTCAACATAAGAAGGAAATGGAACTGTTGGAACAGGTCAAGTGGAGGACTACAAGGATGACCAGATGGCTGGAGCACCTCCCTTACAAGAACAGGCTGAGAGAGTTGGGGTTGTTCAGCCTGGAGAAGAGAAGGTTCTGAGGAGAACTTATAGCCACCTTCCAGTACTTGAAGGGGTTACAGGACTGTTTACAAAGGTTTATAGTGATAGGACTCAGGGCAATGGATATGAACTGGAGAGGGGCAGATTTAGACTAGACATAAGGAAGAATTTCTTCACCATGGGAGTGGTGAGGCACTGGCACAGGTTGCTCAGGGAAGCTGTGGATGCCCCACCCCTGGAGGCGTTCTAGGGCAGGTCAGATGGGGCCGTGGGCAGCCTGATTGGTCAAATAGAGGTGCCTGATGCCCAGGGCTGGAGCTGCCCAGGTCCCCCGTGGTTATGTTGCTCCTAGCTGGGGTGGTGGGACAGGCCCTGGCTGCTGGGACCCTGATGAACTCTGGATGGCTCTCATGGCCTCCAGGAAGCCCAAACACTTAACCAGTGACTTTACACCAACTGACTTCCCTTTTCCTATTATCAAAACCTTGTTTAACTGCATTATTTCATTGCAAAGAAAATAAACTGTAGATATCATCTCACTCAGATTTAAGCCACTACTGAAATAAAGCAATTGCCTCAGGTATTACAATAAACATTACCACAATCATTCAGGCATAGCTAACACAAATCTATCACCCAGTATGCAATAACAACTTTCATTTTCCCTGTTGCCACATCCATTGATGAAATACTTTTGAATCAATCAAATTTTTCCATTAAAGGAAAGGATAGTGGCAATATCTTAATAGAAAAAAATCTTTTAGCTATCACGCTTGTAATTTATTTCCAATACAGTAATTAATCCATGCAAAGTTTTGATGAAAATTTACATCAGAAATATACAAATTGTTTTTTTATTCAGCACTCCTTGAAGGACAGAGCCATGAAATTTAAAGCATCTCTTACAAATGAAAAACTCTTCCAGACATAATGCAGAAAGACTTGGTGAAGATGAAGGGAAAATGGACTGGAGCTTACTGTTTGAAGAAGAGAAGGAGATAGGCTGAGGAAAGAAGGAATTGAGAAGGATCTGATGGGTGAAGGTACAATTCTAGCCATCATTTGCCATCTGTGGTGTGAAGTAGTTCAAGCATCAGCAGCATAAAATGCAGCAGCAAGTCATTTTCAGACAACAGCTAAACCCACTGGGATGTTTTATAAATATTTAGAGAGTTAAACAAATAATTTGAACATTTTTTTCCAGTCACTTAAAACATCTTGTATAGCTGGTTGCTTTAGGCTGCTGTAGAGCCATATTCCATGAAGACAGCAGTATATTTAACTTTGAATGGATAAGTTCTGACTTTTATGTGGTGGTCTGGTACTTTCATTTTCCATCCATTCTGTAGGACAAACTTCCTGTGTTTCTGAGCAAGTTCAGTTTTGGAGACCTAATGAAAGGGACCAGCATCATTTAAAATAAAACACTTCAAAGACTGAAGAATGTATGAATTTGCAGGGCAAAATCAGTCCAGTTTCCTGACTAATGGTGGTCAGTACTAGGTAGACCAGGAAAAGATGCAAAAAATGGACAACTTTGCAATATCTTTTCCAAGAGGATGTCTCACCTTAACATTTGTTATTTATCAGTTATTTTATGATCTTATAACTCACATGACTTATAGGAGAAGTTGTAAGAGTTGAACAAAGTCCTTTATTTAACAATAAGTAAGATTTGCAATAGCTGCTTATAGTAAAACTTCAGATTTCAGTATACTGCTAGTCCTGCAGATGGGAGCTCAACCTTTACTGGCTCTTGAAAAATCGATTTGGCTTTGGTTACTTTATAGCTGTCAAAAGTTACTAGTTCCCATCTGTCTTTTTATCACTACAACTTATTCCTGGCTTTCTACCAGAAGCTGTCAATGTCCTGTTAGCACGTCCATGCCTCTTCCTCTGAAATCTCCTTCAGCAGGACACAACGGCAAGGTGGCAGCAGTCTTCCCCCACAGAGACTGGAAAGGAGCAGAGGAGCAGTGCCTCCTTTCTAAAGACCGAGATTCAGAGCCCAGAATCTTTATACTCAAAGCAAGCCTCATAACTCACTGTGAGGTTAAATAACAGCAGTGGCAAAATGTGAAACCTACTCTAGAAAACCCATCTTCTCCAAGTCATTCAGCCATACTAAATTTCAGAAATGATCCTCTGCCTGATGTTGAGTGGCTTGTGTATGACACCAGTGAAAAATAGTTACCTCTAGATGTGTCATTTACACTTCTTTTTGCTATTTCCACGGTGAATGCTGCAGTGACGTTGAGTGGCAGACATGCACCATATGGGCAAAAGTTGTGCCCTAACCCCCACTGGCTGCCACGGCTCTGGAGGAAAAGGGACTGCAGGTTCACTGCCAGAGAAAGAAATCTCTGTGAATGCAGGTGGGGAAAGAAGAGTAGGTACCGAAAGTAACTTCAAGCACGGGAGGATGAAGCAGGGGGTGAATTTCATCTATTGAAAGATCTTCCTCTGCCTACAGAGGGTGGAAAACTGGTTGGATGGCTGGGCCCAGAGAGTGGTGGTAAATGGAGTTAAATCCAGCAGGATGTCAGTTACAAGTGGTGTTTCCCAGGGCTCAGTGCTGGGTCCAGCCATGTTCAATGTCTTTGTCAATGACCTGGATGAAGGCATTGAGTGTTCCCTTAGCAAGTTTGCAGATGACACTAAGCTGGGTGGAAGTGTTGATCTGCTGGAGGGTAGGGAGGCTC
>WAAB01016524.1:3795-34123 GCA_013389865.1 Piaya cayana | reverse complement strand
TGCTCTCTTTAACTACCTGAAGGGAGGTTGTGGAGAGGAGGGAGCTGGCCTCTTCTCCCAAGTGACAAGGGACAGGACAAGAGGGAATGTCCTCAAGCTCCACCAGGGGAGATTTAGGCTAGACATTAAGAGGAAGTTTTTCACAGAAAGTGTTATTGGGCTTTGGAACAGGCTGCCCAGGGAGGTGGTTGATTCACCTTCCCTGGAGGTGTTTAAGGCACGGGTAGATGAGGTCCTGAGGGACATGGTTTAGTGTTTGATAGGAAGGGTTGGACTTGATGATCCGGTGGGTCTCTTCCAACCTGGTGATTCTATGATTCTATGATTCTACACAAGCAGCTAACTTGAAAAGCAGAATATCTTTTTTCCTTGATAACAGGTATCACAAAGTATAGATGTATCCATGCTTGATTTGTGTAGCTAAATCCAGCATCAGTGATGGCATAGCTCTGGCAACACATATTTCAGCATAGGACCTTATCACCCAATCTTCACTGAGCTCGTTAGCTTGGGGTGAACTTTTCAGTCAGCACTGCTGCTGTTATACAGTTAGTTCAAATGAACTAGCTAGTTTGCTCTCTCAGCTGTATCTCTAGATGATGGCTGTGTGGACAAATCACGGAGGTCCAGGGAGGTTATTCTCCCTCTGTACTCAGTACTGGTGAGACCGCTCCTTGAATCCTGTGTTCATTTCTGGGCCCCTCACCACAAGAAGGATGTTGAGGCTCTGGAGTGAGTCCAGAGAAGAGCAACAAAGCTGGTGAAAGGGCTGGAGAACAGGCCCTATGAGGAACGGCTGANTTGGACTTGATGATCCGGTGGGTCTCTTCCAACCTGGTTATTGTACGATTATTTTTTCAGTGCAAGAAGCTGAGGTCTTCAAGGCTCTATGAAAACCCAGATAAGGCATATCACAACTATGCATAATAAAAAAACCCTGTCTCCCACTGAAAATAGCAAAAAAGAAAATGACTTACCCTACATAAAGAGTCATTTAGTCAATGGTCTGCTTATACAGCTTTAATTCTGTCCCTGTGTCTGATGACACATCTATACTTTCCACCACTTTTTCTAGTACACAGTGTGTCTACACTACTTGGATGTGAATGCACACTGATCACCCACTCCTCTCTCTGTTTTTCTTATGCTATTCTTAAATCCTAAGTTTTCATCTTTTCATCTCCAAGTTTTCACCTTTGTGCATGCTGATATTGCTCCTTATAATCTGAGGCAAAATATTAAACCATGCTATTTGGCATGCCTTATTTAGTCTCAGAAATACGTATAGTAAGCATTCTGCATGCTGTCAAACAGGTAAGTGGTGTCCCAGAAGCACAGTTTCTGAAACCTTAAAAAAGATCTTAAAAGGCTGAGAGAGATAAGACATATTAAGAGCTAAGACAAGTAATATATGGACCTTTTCTGTTATGTAAAGCACAGGCTATAGCACTGTTGAGTGTACAGCCTGGCCCACTATGCATACCCAGCTTCTCAACTACAGTATTTTTTGTTTAGTGCTTCTGTCATTGTACATGGATGCTGAAAACAAATCATTGTCCAACTGAGCTAAAAATCTTTTTAATCTTTGTACTGTTTCACACCAACTACTTTGAATGTCTTCCATGCTTTGTCACTACTCAGTCTCTGTGTGGAAACTACTTTTTATGTGCCTGTAAATTTGACAGGCACAAGTAATACAAATTTTTTCAGAATATGCAAATCATCACATAGAAACATTCTCTTGCTCTTTTTTTCTTTCCAGCTCTGATGATGATTACTGTTGCTTGGCATAAATCACAGCAGAGCTGTGGTAGCTGGAGATTCAAGTTTCCCATGTGAAGTTATTTCTCAAAAATCTTCCACATGCTGATGTGCTTTCACAATAATTTCTATTTTAGATTTAAGGTACAGTATCTCACATATTTTGGTTGGTTTATATTTTAAGTATTGCTTCATTTAACATTTATTTATGAGCCTGGATTTTAATCAGTTCTTATTTTCTTCTGTCAAAGCTTTTATATATACTACCTGTCATGGCCATCTCAGCTAAACCACAATTGCCTACATATTTTAAATTGGACCTCTTTCCATTTGAGAGAATGGTTGGGGTTTTTTTTACCCAGTTTATTAATTTTTAAATAAATAATTTCTGAATGTTCACCCATAAACAATTATATTCTTGACATATTTGAAACCAGGCTGGAATACTGCAAATATGAATGAAATTTATTTAAAATATTTTTTATTTTTAAAAGAGTTATATTCAGAAACATCAAAGATCAGTCTAACAGACAAATAAAATAATTTCATGCAGAATCTGAAAAAAAACCCCTAGCAGCAATATAATGGTTTGCACAAGAAAAAATGAGTTTCACCATGACTGTGGGTCCTGTTCTTGTAGCCACAGGCTTTCCTTAAGTAAACATGAGCTGGAGAAATTCTGCTGAAGTTTCTCACAGATGAGTAACTGTCAAGCATTGCTGGTAGGCTGAGACAAAAACATTCTCAGCACCAGATAAAAAAGATGAATCTAGAGAATGTGATCAACTTCCCACTCTTCTCTGGTTTCTAAGAAAATAAACTCATTCAATGACTGTGGCAGCTTGGTAATTTGGTCCAGCTCCCTTTACCAAATCAGAGGAATCTGGGAAATTTCCGCAATCTATAATTATCACCTCTTCATATTTCATCCCTCTTATAGAACTTTTTACCTTGTTTTTTTCTGTCCTCTTCCTTTATTTTCTTCTCTTTTTCCTCTCCCCCAAGCATTTTGCTCTTCACAGGATTTCAGTATTTCTTGACTGCATGGAACATTGATTTCTAAATTTTCCAGAGAATTTACTATTTAAAACAATGTACCACCAGCAGAATTCCTAAATCTAGCACTACTTCAGTTGTGGTTTTCAATCATACTTGTCTCCAATGAGCCTGAATTGTATGTGGCAATATAAGACAAGCCTTTTAAGTTACTCTGATTGGTTTGCATGTCTCAAGTAAAATTATAGAATGGTTATCATTTTTATTGGATTGAATTTATATGCATGGAAAAACATTCAATTGCCAATAAAATAATTCTTGATCTTAAGTAGAGAAAATCTCTCTTGTTAAAAATCAAGCCTATGTGTAAGTGAAGGACTACAGAAACTGGTCATATATTTTCATAATATAGGATTTGTTGTGCCAGACAGTGGAAAAGTAGCCATCTTTCTGCCATAATTTCTGTCTACTTAGACTTATGTTTGTGGAAATTTGCATACTTTTTTTCCATCTCCTAGTATTAGCAAGTTTACTCGCTAGTCCAGCTAATAATTTCTAGTAATAAGTCTACTGTCAACATACAGTAAAGCACTTCTCAATTTGGATCTAAAATGAGAATCAGAGTCACAAAATAATTCAGGTTGGAAGAGACATAGGTGGACTCTTGTTGAACCTCCAGCCTGAACAGCAGCATCAGCTGTGAGATTATCTGCAACTTTGTTGAATGGTGTCTTGAAAAACCTCCCACAATGCAGACTACACAACCTCTCTCCACAACCTTAGTTCTTGACCATTCTGACCGTTGAGAAATCGAAGCATAATCCACAGATGCTCACAAATTTGAGGGTTCCCCTCTAGAATCATAGTTTGATTCTTTTTTTGTCTTTAAAAAAAAACAAAAACAAAAACCAAAATGCGACAAGTTTCTGGCTCTACAGTCTGGTGTTTGAGCTCCTCCAGATAATCTCACAGAATTGCCAGCACTCTGAAAATTGCAGAACAACAACAGATTATTTGGAGGTCTGATGACAGATCCACTTTAAAAACCTCTGCAGTTTAAATAGTTCTGTACTTTACTATTCTTGTTACTAGCTCATGTCTGTTAACATCAAGTAGTTTATCAATGGCACAAGGCAAAGTGATTTTGCTCCATTGCACAAGTTCCCAGTGCCTATCTCTGACTACAAAGCTTTCCTTCAACCCAAGGACTGACTTTTGACAATGACAGGCTCTAAGGAAGATTTAAAATATTTTTTTACATAGCAATCTAACTGCCGAATTATCTACCTTTGATGCTATGTCCCTATCTCCTGCTTTCCAAGCTTTGCCTTACCCTGGAAAATCAGTGGCAGAGCTCAAGTCATTGTGCTTGGGAGCATTTGAAAGGATGCATCTGGTGGAAGCCTCTCAGGAGAACAGGTTTCCCTACTATCAGCTGGCTGCTATTGCCAAACAGGAGGTTTTTCCTAAGAAAGCAAACCATGACATCTGGAAAATCTCTGGATCTAGCTTCAGGAAGGTTTAGAGCTGCATCACCGCTAGACTGTCACAAGGGCTTACAGTTACAAACATTTAATACTAACAAGCATGGAAGATGGTTAGGTCTTCAGCTGCATGTCCATATAAAGAATGCAGACATGAGAAGAAGGAAATATCCTTTCCATTGGTTGTGAAAGATGTGTTTACTAATCCACAGAAGCTGAAGTGGTTTCAGGAGTTTATTGACCCATATGAAGGAAGATTAACTTGATGATGAAAAACAATGAGGGTATTCCCTTTTAACTCTGAAAGCACTGAGTTGTATAGATATTGCAAGCTATGAGAACACAGAGTTGTGGCAGCACTAGGCATTCTAAATTTGAATCTGCTCACTGAAATTGCTGAATAACATTATTCTTCAGAGCACTGCATCCCCAAATTATGTGTGTAATTAATTGATCGGTATTCTGAATGTAAGCTCAGACTAGCTAATCAGCCACATAGTTATTTGCATAGACCAGTGAAATCTGCTGAAAGCAATATTGATACTCTCTAACAAACACAGCAATGCCTTATTTATTTTCTAGTTTTTCTTTCCAAGTGTTGGATACAAGCATATTATTTCCCTCAAAATAACATTAAAGTAATAAGCAAACAGACACCAATTCTACAATTCACAAGGCTGTGTAGTTTCAGTCTCTTCTCAGCACAAGTTCTTAAAACAAGATTGCAATACCAAATTGATCTTGGAATACAAGTAATTTTACGTAGGAGAAGCAATTGCCTGCGAAATATACACATGAAGGATCCCAAAGTACTTCAGGGAAGAAAGACACAGTGCATTACTGTGAAGAAATTCCTCCTTATGTCTAGTGTAAATCTGCCCCTCTCCATTTATAACCATTGCCCCTTGTCCTATCTGATTTTTGCCTTTCTATGAATCCTGAGCTGTTCTGTTAAGGGTATTCTAAAAATCCTTGTCTGCATACACTCTTATTAACTTGGTCTCACTGTTGTGGGTAGGGAGCAGGCAATGGGGCAGAAAAGCTTCTTTTGTCTGAGTACTCTTGGCTTTTGAACTTCTTATAATATAATAACAGTTCTTCCAGCACTCATCTCCTGTACATATTAAACAGGCTAGATCAGTAATTCAGAAAATCACACACAGAGGGCTGTATTCCTTATGGATAGACATGTACTGTACATGATTTTCAAATGCCTGCTAACATAAGTCCGACATAATCTCTTTCACAAAAGATGCTGCTTTGCGTGACTTACTACATTGCTGACCCCAAAGGATACGATTCCTAATCTTTGTCTCTATCATGAGAAAACCAGTAGAAGAAAGATAGCCCCTAGAATTACTATCTCTATATACATACAGTCTTTGGATTAATTAGAAACACTCTTACAGACAACAGAATAATCTTGAAGGAATATTTAGGACAGTAATATGGATCCACAACACTGGAAGTTATTAGAGAAAGTTAGAAAAGCGTGGAATCCAGAGCTCATATGATTCACTGTGTTCTAAAGATGATGCCAACCCAAAGACTAAAAGTGCATGGCAGAAAATATGGGATGCATCTTTGTTCACTATTTATAGTCACATGCCAGAAGAGTGGAAGCATTTGTCCATTCGATGTGCCTAATTTTCTATGAGATGGTCCAAATTAGAGCCCATCTGTTGACCATTTATCACCTCCTGGCAGTTCTTTGAAGTTTAGCCACAGAGTTACTGTATTTGCTCTTGCAAAAGAGATTTATTAAAACATCACATTACCTCTGGCCAAAGGCCTAAGAAAATTAAAGCTAGCTACAAGGGACGGATCAAACTGCATAGTTCAAGCGTACTTTCATATTCTGTGATTTTATGAATTAAAGTTTTAGGTTACTGAACTTGTAAAGGCTGAGCTTCTTGAATGTTTCAGATTCCACTGGGATTTGGTAAAAAACTTTTGCAATTAATCCACAAGGGTGGGGATGACAATATTTTGGGAATAGAAACATTATTCTTAAAGATTTTTGCTAGTATTTTCTTTTACTTACTTATATGTGATGAAGAAACAGTTTTAATCAAGCCAGTCAGAGACAGCTTCACATTTACAGTACATTTATTTATCATTACTTCTGCAGGTCTCAGAGTGTCATTAAAATAAAAAAAACACAACGAACTTTTTCAGTGCCTCTCAGATTTCTTGGATTTTGCCTACTGAAAAATATTCATTTATTAAGTGTACCACAGTACTTTACATTTCCCACCAACAAAAAAAAGTCCTTCATTTGGGTTTCAGAATGGAAGGGAGTCTTCTGCTCCAACAGTGATTATGGGCAGACATCTGAATCCTCTAACCCCAAGCTGTAAGTGCAGGTCACAACTTAGAACAGCCCTGCAAAAGATCTTGGTGGCTTCCTGATGCAGGGCTGATTTTCTGCTTACCCTCCAGCATCTGCATAAAATTTAGCTCTTTTGTTATACCTTTGTAGGGACTGTTATACTATCAGGCAAGGTAAATGCAGAGGGAATATGTGCGTTTGCTTTGCTAACACCAGCAGGGACTCATGACCAAGCACAGCTGTGTAGCGATTGCTAAAGGGCTAATAACAGCTTCTGCTGAGCTCCAGAAATTCCTGGTGCAGCACTTAATTTTTTTGCTGCTAGGTTGCTAATGAAGAAGTGAAAAAGAGCGGAATAAGTCTGCTTGCCTGTAGTGCTCAGGAGAGCAGTGTCTGGTCTCATGCACACGCTCCCTGCCCTAACAAGGGGTTATCGCCACAGGAGGGTGCAGAACCAGTGGGAAACCCAACCTGCATCAAGGAAGCCAGAGTGCTGTGTTCCCTCGCAGCTGCTACAGAGAAAGCAGTGACTGGTGGGCAAATGGAATCTGGTAGGAAAAGGGCCAGACAAGGACTTAAAAATCTCCAGCTAGAAAAGTGGTATCTCCCCTTTTCCTTGAAATCAGTACAAGGGGATGAAAAGGGGGGGAAAAGGGATTTCATTACATGTCAGGCACTCCAAGGAAGCTTTTTTGGGGTACAGGCTTGGGGGACCACTGTCTGTCAACAGCTATTCTTCAATATGAGATGTTTACAAGATGACTACCTTTAAAATGTGAGTATCTAGAGGGACTGCAAAATAGTTTTTCAATTCCCTTTAGCATTTGTGATCAGCTGCTGTTGACTATTATCACTTCAGGGCCATGAGTCAGATCACAGTTCTGGGTGTAGCCTTTGGAAAATGATTATGCTTTTCCTTATCCCCACTTTCAGTCAGAAGTTGAGTCAAGTTACACAAGCCATTTCACCTTATTGTCTGGTTTGTAATATCAAGGCTGCTTTCATGCATGAAATAGCCAGAGGCTTGTTAATACTTTTTTTTTTTAGTGAGATTTCCTTTTAAAAAGTACAAAGCTAGCTGTCTAAACAAGGGCTTTTGAGATGTCTTCCCAACTCATCAACAGCAAAAATCATATTTCTTTCCATAGGTGGCAACAAGGAGCCAGTGGAGTCCTGGGTGCAAGATCTTCCAAATACTGTTCAGAGGGGATAGGCCTAAAAATAGGAAAACTTCAAAATACCTTATTTTAAAAGCATTTATGTCTTTCATCAATTTTTCTTGCTGCTTGTTGAATCCTTATTACTTTTCCTATGCTTCACAAGGGAGAAAGCATGTTCTTAATCCTAACATAAAAATCAACATGTTCTTGTGGGCTATCCAGGTAGACTTGGACTAGAAAGAAACATAGCTGGTGAAGGAAGCTGGGTTTAATTTGCCATGTTTGTTTGTTTGGTCACTGCTGTTTGTGTGCTCCTTTCACCAGTTCTCACTCAAAAGGGTTCATAAAACATCAGTTTTCCATTCGCTTTCAGGTTTGAATGAAATCTCATTTTTTCCTGCTCTTGGCATATCCTAGAATACTTGTTTTCATATACTTGCCAAGCACTTGGAAATTTTATTCAACACAGATTTATTCAAAATTTCCTTCTGGCCTACTGTAAATTCAATCCGGATCCATAGGAAGATTTGCAAACCTCCTTCAAGTGGGAGGTCAGCTCAGGCTCCTCATGCTCACACAGGTACCTCTGCTGAAAACAAGGAGGAAACTAATCTTACTATACAAGCAGAAAACATATTTACCATAGGTGTTGTTGATTACTATGATGTTGTAACCATTATTTAATTTGGAACTTTGGTCGCAATACCGCAAAACAAAATGCTTTCCATCCTAGAAAAAAAAATATTTGAGCTTTTCATAAAACAAATGCTCCAATTCCCAGCTTGTACTGAAACCAGAGAGACTGCTCAGAGTTTCATTACAGGTGAAACTGTGATGTCAGGCTTCACAGAACTTTAACAGCTATGGTAAACAGAGCTCTTGGGAAAGCTGAAGCAACCAGAGCTTGGAGACATTTCTTCACGTTTCTACTAATCGGGGAGAAGAAATTAACAGCACTGAAGAGTGCAGACGGTCTCCTACAGCAAGGCAGAATCTTTCTGTGTAAACTGTTCAGTGATTTCTCTCAGTAAAGGCAGGTGGAGGCTCGCTACGGATATCTGAGGAACGCAGAAACATTCCAAGCGTCACCCTGGAGCCCGCAGCACTCGTACAGTTTTGCCCCTTCCTTTTCCAGACCACAGCAGGATTTAGCCCCAAATCTGCTTAACATCATTTTACTGTGTCCTCTCGTGTCTATGATAGCACCACCGAGCCTCTCCTGTCGCCCGGTTCCTACCCAAAAGAGGAGCTCCCCTCGCTGGTGGCAGCCGGTACGGGAGCCACTAGCTCAGCTCCGGGTCAGAATTAGAAATCAGGGCGAGAAAATCATCCTCAGAGCCCGAAAGCAGGCACTGGGGTGAGAAGAGAGCTGCTGGGAGCATGGACTCCGAGCCCAGACTCACGGAGTATGGACGGGCACGCTGCTCGGGTATGGATGGAGTCTCTCTGTCCCAGGCTTTGGAAGGACAGTACGGAAAGGTAGAAGATTGCTGCTGTAAATTAATAAGACATCTTCCTCCTGGAGCAAGGCTCAAGTGTAAGAGTTATTGCATCATAAAGTACTACAGTCAACATCCACAGTGTTCAGGGAAGGAAATAACTTGGAAAAACAATAACACTCTAGTACAAACCATATAAAAATTAGAGGATAAAGATTAATGAATGAAGGAATGCTGCTACTGAGAGCAGGGATGTCGCAGCTGCCAATCAGGGAGAGCTGGAAGTCTACCTAGCGAATGCTGTGAGAACATGATGGTGCTGTTCCTGCACCAAATCTGCTCATGCAGTATCTGCACCAGGTTTGAGCACCCCCAATTACTGCACAACCTGCATAACTCACCCACAGATAAGTGAAGTGGGCATTATCCACCTGAGGGTGTTGTTAAGGGAAATGGTTAACGTCATTGTAGGGCTGCTTTCCATAATCTTTGAGAAGCTGTGGAGATCAGGGAGTGTCCCAGAAGACTGGAAGAAGGCAAATGTCACCACCACCTACAAGAAAGCTGCAACGGAAGATCCAGGCAATTACAGGCCCATCAGTCTTACTTCAGTCTCTGGGAAAGTTATGGAATGAATCCTCCTAGAGGCTCTTGCAAGTCAAATTTATTTGGGAAAAGCCACCATGTGTTCACCAAGGGCAAATCATGCTTGACAAACCTGGTCACCTTCTACAACAAAGTAACCAGCTTGGTTGATGCTGGGTGAGTTGTAGACATTGCCTACCTGGATTTCTCCAAGGCTTTCATTATGGATTCACACAGCTTCCTCGTAGAGAAATTGGTGTATTGTGGTTGAGTAAGCAACCTGTGTGGGTGGGAGGGGAACTGACTGATAAACCATACCCACAAGGTGGTGGTAAACAGCTCCTTCTCAAATTGGCAGCGTGTCACAAGTGGGGTTCCCCAGAGATCAATAGGGGGCTCCACATTGTTTAGGAAGATCATAAGTGATCTGGATGATGAGATCAAGCGTACCCTGATGAAGTTTGCTGATGATACTGAGCTGAGTATGGAAGTAGACACTTCAGAAGGGAGACCCACCCTGCAGAAAGACCTGGATAGGCTGTCAGACTAGGCTAACAAGAACCTTATGAAGTTCAACAGGGACAAGTGTAAGGTCTTGCACCTGGGAAAACAATCCAGGAGTGCAGCACAGGCTAGGATCTACCTGGCTGCAGAGCAGCTCTGTGGAAAAGGATCTGGGAGACCTGGTTGAAACAAGGACCCTCTCAATATCAGTGAATAGTGTGCTGCTGCGGCAAAAAAACCAAGATGCTGACTTATGTGAATAAACGCATCACCAGCAGAGACAAAGAAGTCATTGTCCCACTCAGTGCTTGTCAGGTCACACCAGGAATATTGTGTTTAGTTTTGGTCCTGACTATGCAAAAAAATATGTCAAGAGGCTGGAGTGGGTCCAGAGAAGGTCTACAAAGATGATCAAAGGGCTCGGAAGCCTGACATGTGAAGAAAGGCTGCGAGAACAGGGTTTGTTCAGCCTTGGGAAAATAAGGCATAGAGGAGACTGTGATGAGAAACTGTGATGTCAGGCTTCACAGAGCTTTAACAGCTATGGTAAACCATCATCAATTCAAAACATCAATTCAAACCATCATCATTCAGCATTGAAACCAGTCTTTGTTGCAAAATGGAAGGACAAATCTACTTCACACATAATTCAACAGCACAAAATGATAGCGCAGTGCATTTGCAAGATTAAGAAGAAAAGAACATTGCAGAGTTGTTCAAACTAAAGATGTTTCTGTAGTACTCATCATGGCTGGAAAAAGGTAACTTAGCCTACATGATCAAATGCAGACAGAAGTCTCTGGAAAGAGCAAAAAAGATAAATATAATATCTGATGTCATCCAGTGTACAGTAATCAAAGGTAACTGTATTTTTAATTATTATTTTGTAGTTATTTACTATTCAGCAGTACCCAAGGACTAACTCAGTACATAGACATAGCTTTTCCATATGAATAGCCCACCAAAGTGCTCTTTTCTAACACTTCACACATTTTGATCATTTCTCTTTAACATGGTATCACTCACAGCCTCATAATGCAGGACAGTGATGGTTCAGCTTAGACAACACTGTTTGGTTTGTTCTCAAGTGAATTGTCATCACTCTGCATTTTCAAAATGTTTCTTTACTTCAGCTGTGACTGGGACATCCAAGTTGTGCAAGAAGCAAATGGACAATAAGGATAATCCAACTCAGCCTGCACAGAGTGAGGAAGCAGTAGCACCTCTGACTTCTCCACAGGCATATCATCATGGGTCAGTGAGGTGCAAGGCCACATCACCATGCTAGGAATGCCCTAGGAATGGCACCACCATGCCCATGATGTGGCGCCCACCTTCCACGTGCCGGTTCAGCTGGAATTGCACTGTTTAAGTAAACTCATATTATTTGCTGCTGTGTTGGAGACATGCATTCATTGCCGTAATTGGTAACAAATTATAGCATGTTCCTTCTTTCCTGATTGTCAGTATTGGCAATTCCCATTATATAACTACAGTTTAGCTTCCTTGGTTTATTTTGTTTAATAGTTGGACTATACTATTTTTTACATAACTGAATAGTGTAAAATAATATATTTTCCTGACCTTTGTTACAAAGTATTAAATATTTTATTTTATTATTGTTACTTAACTACCTTGGTAATTGTTTAATTTCTAGACAAATAAAATAAAACATTTGAAAAGCATTAGACAAAGTGCTAAGTTTGACATTTACATAGGTAAATCAACTACTTGAGGACAGTGGTCAACTTTGGTTTCTTTGTATGTTCTAGCTCCCATTGTGGTGTTTGGTTGGGGTTTTTTTTTATGAAGCATGAGCTTCATTAAACTATGTAATTCATTAAAATATATTTCTCCCACTAAATGCATCCTCATAGAGGAGACATACTGATAAAGAAATGTGACATTCTGACCTTTTAATTCTGTATGGTCAGGAATCTGTTGTTTTCAGACCAGTAACTTGATATAATTAATTTTAGGCTGCCATTACCAGCCTGCATTGCAATATGATCATTTCCATGGAGACGAATTGTATTGCATGTAAGTGGAAAATATTGATCTACAGGCAGAGTAAGGTACTATTGAGTGACAAGTTCCCCAAAAGTATATGGAAAGCACTAGTGGAGAAATGATGTCAGTGATCAAGGAAGCCCAGAAAGGCAGACCCTTCCCCAAACAAGCCTTTGCAGAGTAGATCGCCTATTAGCCAAGAGAGGAGTCTGGTTGCTCCATTAATACTGCATTTACCACAATGAGGCTACCTAGACATACAAAAGAGACACCAACCCAGAAGGATTAGCCTAAGTCTAGCATATATTCAAGACTGAATTTAAAAGCAGCCTTTTAAATCTTCCTCCTTTAGGGACCTCTAGCCTCTGAGGAAGTAGCAGGTAAGTCACAGAATCAGAATCAGAGAATCACTAGGTTGGAAGAGACCCACTGGATCATTGAGTCCAATCATTCCTGTCAATCACTAAACCATGCCGCTCAGCACCTCATCCACCTGTCTTTTAAATACCTCCAGGGAAGGTGACTCAATCACCTCCCTGGGCAGAATCACTTTAGGGTAGATGATAAGTTATTTAGGTGTCCAAAGATTGGAAGCTCATAGAGGTTTGGAAGTGCGCAAACTTCTGAATCCCATTGAGGGTAGACTCTCAAACTACTGACCTTACAAAAAATGCTTTTACACTCTCGTTTTCATCTTTAGGATGTATGTATTGCTGATTGTCTAACCCACCTGTGCTTCAGTTTCACCATCTATAAAGTAGAACTCAGAACACTTTTAGACTATCTAAACAAGTTTAATGAGACCTAATGAAGAAGAACGTTACAAACTAATTGCATTTTTTTATAAGAGGTTATTAAATTTTTTTTGAAACAAGATTGCTCTTCATGAATCAATGACTTCTATCTCTATTTCTTAAAGATTTCTGCAATTTACTGAGTATCAAAATTTCTCCCTAATTCTCAAAACAAAAGGTTGCACACCTTTTCCCATTAAGAAATTGCTCAGAAAATGATCTAATGAAAGGACAATGGGTAAACTCAGCTATAGTAATTCAGAGCATAGGCTAAAGTCCTCCAAGGTTTGTCAATATATTAAGTATTACTCATTATGCTAAATATTAAACCTTGCAGTTATTCATAACAATTCCCTCTCATCCTGCCACTGGTTGCTTGAGAGAAGAGACCAACACCCACCTCACTATAGCCTTCTTTCAGGTAGCCGTAGAAGGCAAGAAGACCTCTTCTAAGCATCTTCTTCTCCAGACTAAATAAGGGGTCCAGGGATCTCTTTGAAAGGCACTTTATAAGTAACTATTTATAAATAAGACTTACTTTTATTGAGCTGCACCTTTATGCATGTATCTACCAGGTAGGTGACAGAGAGCAAAATGTTTCAAGCCACAGCTGATGGATGGTACTTGAAGCCATTCCCTTTTGTCCAGTCACTCATTACTTGGGAGAAGAGACTGACACCCACATCTCTACAACCTCCTTTCAGGTAGTTGTAGACAGTGATAAAGTCTCTCCTCAGCCTTCTCTTCTCCAAGTTAAACAATCCCAGTTCTCTTAGCTGCATATTGTAACACTCATGCTCCAGACCCTTCACCAGCTTCATTATCCTCCTCTGGACACGTTCCAGCACCTCAAAGCACTTCTTGTGCTCAGGGCCCCACAACTGAACACAGTACTACAAGGCAATTACAATTCTTCACTAAAAAGAGATCATTGGAAAGGCGGAACAGGCTGTTGGGAAGGGTCACTTTATGGTGGGTGCGAGGTGATGGAAGGCAGGAGGCAAGCCTGTTACTGGCACAAGGAGGTGGCAGGGCAATGGTGACATTGAAAATTCCATCAAAGAATCACTAGGTTGGAAAAGACCCACTGGATCATCAGGTCCAACCATTCCTATCAATCACTAAGTCATGCCCCTCAATACCTCATCCACTTATCTTCTAAACACCTCCAAGGAAGGTGACTCAACCACCTCCCTTGGCAACCTGTTCCAGTGCCCAATGACCCTTTACCGTGAAAAATTCTTTTCTGATGTCAAGCCTGAACCTCTCCTGGCGGAGCTTGAGGTCATTCCCTCTTGTCCTCTATAAGACTTGTTTGGGAGTTTTAGAAAGCAAACACCCTTTAATCAGGCCTGGGCAACACGAGGAAGTGCTCTTCACCATGTCATGTGCAAAGAGGTAAGAGCTGGGACAGGATGTATTTCCCACTTTCATGCATGTGCATAAACTTTCCCAGAAATCTTATGCATATTCTATTACTTTCCAAGGACTAATTTTAATATTATTATTAACTTCATAATAGTTAAATCTTTTGCTGATTTGGAGCTGGCTCCACCTCTGTCTGTCCTTGAATTTGAGATTGTGAAAGGCTGCAAACAGAGGCGATTATAGACCAAGACACATCTGTTCAGCACAGATCATACTTAACACAAGACATTATCATCCTCAAAGAATTAACAGTGTCTTGGAAAACACTGCTTGAAAGTAAACACACTGTCAGAGGGACATTCTGTCTAACTTTCAAAGAATACAGTTACTTGGATGAACTTTAGCTTAAATAAAAAATACTCCACTTTTTGTCTCACCTTGCATTTGAGATAGGGAAAGGCTGCAGAGGTGATTATAGACAATGACACGTCTGTTCAGCACAGGTCATACTTAACACAAGATGTAACAATGTCTGGAAAAACACTATTTGAAAAATACATGCTATAAAAGTACCCCATGCTATCAGAAGGATATTCTGCCTGACTTTCCAAAAAAGACAGTTACTTGGTTGAGCCTTACTTTAGCTTAAATCAAAATATTCCACTTTTCATAGAATCATAGAATAACCAGGTTGGAAGAGGTCCACCGGATCATCAAGTCCAACCCTTCCTATCAAACACTAAACCATGCCCCTCAGTACCTCATCCACCTGTCCCTTAAACACCTCCAGGGAAAGTCAATCAACCACCTCCCTGGGTAGCCTCTGCCAGTGCCCAATTACACTTTCCATGAAAATTTTTTTCCTAATGTCCAGCCTAAATCTCCCCTGGGAGAGCTTGAGGCCACTTCTCCTTGTCCTGTCCCCTGTCGCCTGGAAGAAGAGGTCATCACCCTCCTCTCCACAACCTCCCCTCAGGTAGTTATAGAGAGCAATGAGGTCTCCTCTCAGCCTCCTCTTCTCCAGGATAAACAACCCCAGCTCTCTCAGCCGTTCCTC
Organism: Piaya cayana; assembly: GCA_013389865.1. Lineage (NCBI taxonomy): Eukaryota > Metazoa > Chordata > Aves > Cuculiformes > Coccyzidae > Piaya > Piaya cayana. The sequence goes on along the minus strand of WAAB01016524.1, from coordinate 18,633 downwards.
ATAGGGCCTGTTCTCCAACCCCTTCACCAACTTTGTTGCTCTTCTCTGGACTTGCTCCAGAGCCTCAACATACTTCTTGTGGTGAGGGGCCCAGAACTGAACACAGTATTCAAGGAGCGGTCTCACCAGTGCTGAGTACAAATGGAGAATAACCTCCCTGGACCTGCTGGTCATGCCATTTCTGATACAAGCCAGGATGCCATTGGCCTTCTTGGCCACCTGGGCACACTGCTGGCTCATGTTCAGTTGCTGTCAATCAACACCCCCAGGTCCTTCTCCTCCAGGCAGCTTTCTAGACAGACTTCTCCTAGTCTGTAGCTCTGCATAGGGTTGTTTTGTAATAGGAACCACTTTTTTGTGACAATAAAGTCATAGAATAGGTTGTGTTAGATGGGACCTTAAAGGTCATCTAGTTCCAACCCCCTGAGATGGATGAGGGGATGGACTGGGGGAGGAGGATTGACTGGGGAGGGATGTACGGGAGGGGGATAGATTGTGGGAGATGGGTTGAGGGTATGTTTTGAGGGGGGGGGTGGATGGGAGGATGAAGCGGGGGGATGGACTGGAGGAGGATGGATGAGAGGACGGATTGAGAGGGATGGATTCGAGGAGGGATGGATTCGGGGAAGTAGATCTGGGGGATGGAATGGATGAGGCGGTGGGTGGGGCTCCCGCCCCAGCCCCGCCCCCCAGGAAACTCCCGCCGTTGCCTTTTAAGGGCAGGCTCGGCGCTGCCCGCACCCTTGGAATGTGGTGACCACATGGCGGGCTGTACCAACAGTCAGGTCCTCGGGGGGAGTCGTCGTGCAGCAGAGCCCTTGACCTGACACCCCACAGATCCAGAGGAGGGTAGAGACCTATGAGAAGAGGTAAGAAGCACACTTCCATCGTCGAGATGCTGCCTCGGCACGTTTTGAGCTGGCATAGCGACGAGCCTCGTCGCTGAGCACACCCCCGCCTTTCTGCAAGGATGGTTTCGTCCACAACTTCGTGCCTCTGCGCCGGCGGAAGTGCCGCTCCCGCCGCTGCCGCCGCGCTCGGATCAGGACCTAAAACCTCTCGGTGAGCGCTAGGACGGGGGAAGAAGGGGTGGGATAGCGTCGTCCGGCGGGGCTCTCAGCCCCCAGGAGGTCGCTGGCGGCCCGGGGTCGTGCCCAGACGGGGTGTGGAGGCGCCCTACGCAGCCGGGGCTGTTGGTGGGGGGCACAGGCGGCAGCGCCCGGTGTCACAGGGACCCTGTCGCAGGAACCGGCTGCTCTCTGACCGCATCGGCCCTCGCCAGCCGTTCCCTCGCCGGTGTTAAAGCAAAGGAAAGGCTGGTCCGAAGGCTCCCGGGGTTGGGAGGGTATGAGATGACAGGAGAGGGTGTAAGCCTGTTCTTTCTTACGTTCTGAAATAATTGGGGCCGCAACAAAGCTGTTGAGGAGAGTTCGTAGCGGTTTCCAGTCTCTTAACTTGTATGTGATACCGAAAACGCCGGCAAATAAAACTCTTAAGACTCGTTTAGGAGTTCTAGAAAGCAAGCACCCCTTATCAGGCCTAGGCAACACAAAGGAATGATCTCCATCAGTGGTGTGCAAAGAGATAAAAGCTGATTACAAAATATATTTAACTGTTCGTAATAATAACCACTTCTTGTATTGCAAGTAGAGTCTTTGTTGAGTCATAAAAACTGAATTTTGGGGCAGGTTTGATTTCTTTACAAGGGTTTAGGAAAACTTATTAATGAGGAGTGTGTTAAGATGGCTTTCAAGACTAGGTGAGATTGTATAAGGTTTTTTTTTTCAGACTGATCTGCTCTTCATTGAGCTTTGCTGCAGATCTGCTGGAGTGCCTTGGTTGTGTCATCACTTCCTGCTACCGCCCAGACTGTGATGATGAGTGGTGGTGCTGGGTTCTGCAACTGTGTACACAGATAAAACCTGAGTTTTAGACTTGAGGCTGAATTTTTAATTTGATGATTTAATAGAAGGTGGCTATTAGCTCTTATTTTAATGAAATTCCCAAATGGGCTGGGACAATTCCAAGCACAATTACAGACTGTGTGGGGAATGGATTGAGAGTAGCCCTGAAAAGAAGGACTTTGGGGATGCTGCTTCATGAGAAGCTCAACATAAGCTGGCAATATATGCTTGCAGCCCAGAACACCAACTGTATCCTGGGCTGCGTCAAAAAAAGCATGGCCAGCAGAGTGAGAGAGGTGAGTCTCCTCCCCTACTTCACTCTCATGAGACTTCACCTGGAGTACTGCATTCAGTTCTGGAGTCCTCAGTGCAGGAAGGACATGTATCTGTTAGAGCGAGTCCAGAAGAGGGCCATGAAGATCATCAGAGGGCTGGAGCACCTCCCATATGAGGACAGGCTGAGAGAAATGGAGTTGTTCAGTGTAGAGAAGAAAAGGATCTGGGCAGACTTTACAGCAGCCTTCCAGTACTTAAAGGGGGGCCTACAGGAAAGATAGGGAGTGCAGTGATAGCATGAGGGGTAATGGTTTTAAACTGAAAGAAAGGAGATTTTAGATTAGATGTTAGGAAGAAATTTTTTACTGTGGAGATGGTGAGGCATTGGAGCAGGTTGCCCAGAGAAGCTGTGGATGCCCTGTCCCTGGAGGTGTTCAAGACCAGGTTGGGTGAGGCTTTGAGTAACTTGATCTAGTAGAAGGTGTCCCTGCCCATGGCATGGGAGTGGCAGCTAGATGATCTTTTAAGATCCCTTCCAACTATGCTGTTTTGTAGAGACTTTCTTATGTGTGTGTAGGGGTTTTTTATGTTGGGGGGTATGATGTGTGTGTTCTGCTTTGTTGTTGTTTGTGTTTTTTTTAATTTTGAGTGACAGGCATCCACAATCATTATAAATGTGTTGATACACAAAGCTGTTCTGTGAAGCGTAACTTTTAGTCACTGCTTTGAAACAGACCAAAGTTGCACCACTTCTAGTGGGTTGTAAAGCTTCATGTTTTATTGTCTGGCTTGAACTCTCTAGTTGCTCAGTTTTGTCTCCTGTGGTTTGCCTTTTTCCCCAGAGGTAAGTAACATGACTTTCTAAGCTTCTGTAGCTTGATATCCATTGTTACCGCTTAACTCAGCAAATGAATGTACATGTACAAGCAATGCAGAGCAGCACGGTGCTGTTACTACCTCTTTCATTCCAGTGGATGCAATTTACTGTTTTTCCTGATACATGAAAATCTTCCTAAATAAAGGTTATGGCTTATGGTAAATCTTACAGGCAAGATCTTACTTTAGAACTAGTTTCTTCAACAGTTTCCAAAACAAGGCCTAGACCGTTTGGGGCACTGCAGTATTAAACATCAGACTGAACTGTCCTGTTGTGACTTGTACTATCTACTGTGCAGTATTTTCATTATTTATCTACCTGAAATGCTTTTATTTTCAGCCTATACTAACCCTATTTCAGTTATAGAAACAAGATTATCAAGTCCAACTGCAAGCCTAGCACTGCTAACTATCACTAAACCATGTCACTAATCATCACATCTACATGCTTTTTAAATATCTTCAGGGATGGTGACCACCACTTCCCTGGACAGCCTGTTCTAGTGCTTGATAATTCCTTTAATGAAGAAAATTTTCCTGCTATCCAATCTAAACCTCCCTGATGCAACTTGAGGCCATTTCCTCTCATTCTATCACTTCTTACTTGGGATAAGAGACCAGCACCCCCTTCACAACTTCCTTTCAGGTAGTTGTAGGAAGTTATAAGGTCTCCCCTCAGCCTCCTTTTCTCAGGGCTAGAAGACCCCAGTTCCCTCAGCCACTTCTTGTGAGGCTTATGCTCCAGGCGCTTCATCAGCTTCATTGTCTTTGTCTGGACACCCTCCAGCACCTAAATGGTTGTCTTTAGTGAAAGGCCAACAATTGAGCACTGTATTCGAGGTGCAGCCTCACCAGTGCTTAGTACAGGGGGGCAATCGCTTCCCTACTGCTGCTGGCCACACTGTTTCTGACACAAGCCAGGATGTTATTGGCCATCTGGGTGTGCTGCTGGCTAATGTTCAGCTGGCTGTTGACCAGCACTCTAGGTCCTTTTCCTCAGGCAGCTTTCCAGCCTCTCTTCCCCAAGTCTGTAGCACTGCATGCGGTTGGTGTGGCTCAAGTGCAGGACCTGACACTTAGCCTTCGCGAACTCCGGATGGTTGGCCTCAGCCCATTGATCCAGCCTGTTCAGATCCCTCTGCAGAGCCTTCCTACCCTCAAGCAGATCAACACTTCTACACAACTTGGTGTCATCCGCAAACTTACTGAGGGTGAAATCAATTTCCTCCTCCAGGTCATTGATAAAGATATTAAACAGAACTGGCCTCAACACTCAAAACCAGGTGAACACCACTTCTGACTGGCCACCAACTGTTCACCCGAACTCTTCGGGCCTGGCCAGCCAGCCATTTTTTTTACCAATTCAGGCACAGCTGCACCAAACTTGGGGTGAAAGGCGCTACAGTTTTGTGAGACCTAATATTTCTATATGCAGGCTGACACGTCTGTTCAAATGAGCAACTTATACCTACTGTATTCTGTACGGCTGCATCCCAAGCCTGGTTAGAAAAACTTAGAAAATAATAAGGCAAGCAGTGGCAAAATTTTCATCTTTTCTGTTAGGATTTTTTGACATGGCAGTCTTCTGAACAGAGGTAGAAAGAAACTCTCTTCCTACCACATGTAGCTACAGTCAGCGTTAGTCTGTTTTCATTACCTCCTTTCGATTAGGATTGAATTATACTTGAGAGAATTGCAGGCAGTAGCTTGCTAAGAGTACTGCCCCACAGCACACGTGGAGTAAACTTTTTAGTTTACTTTGAATAGGCTGTATCCTGAAATCTATTAATTATTTCAGAGAAGAGTTATGAACTTTTTTTTTTACTCAATTCTGGATAATGTAACTTTCAATCAATAGTTTCAAGTTTAACAGCAACTTCTATGAGTGTTTTTACAGAGGTTAGAAAAAGACTTAAGTTGGCATAACCCTTAACTGCAGCTTGAAAGCAAATTACCTTTGTTGTCACCTGTCTTCATAAATATCTAGATGTCAGGAGCTCGTATTTATTTGTTGAAGTGTTGTTGGAGCCAGACATCTCAGATAGCTTGTGGTCAGTGGGTGCAATGAAGAGAACTTCAGTGTTGTCAAATGATGTGCAGTTACATTTCATAGGCTATTTTTAGATCAGGACATAATGGGTTTTTTTTATACGTCAGAAGAACGTTCTATATGCACGCAGGATTTAAGAGTGTGGAATTAGCAGGGGAAATCAGTAACGCTTCTGGTAGACAAGTCTGAAAAGGACGTAACCATGGAATATCCTTTTATGATCCAGATGCTTGGTACAGCATGTCAAGTATCTGATACAAAGCAAGGTAAAATGTCTTTCCTTTAATTAAAATTAAAAAGCCTGCTTTTTGCCTGAATGTTGGATTGATTGACTATGTAAGGGAGTTACTCTGCTTAACTTTGCTCCTTTTTTTTGTTTTTGTTTTTTTTTTCTGAGGAGTAATCCAAGTTAGTGACTTCAGTCTTGCTTTTCAGGAGTCTAACAGAAAATATAGTACCTTTGAGCAAACTATCTACAAACAGTTAGAAATGTGCTGTGACTTTAATTAGAATTATATTTCTTATCAGATACTAATTTTATAACCTTAAAACAAATACTTAGTGTTAATTTTAAAATGTTGGCTTTATTGTGACTACAAGTGAAGCTTAAATTTGTCCTCTTTCAGAACACTTCCTGCAGATGCTTCCTATAAAATTCAAAATCAAGAATGGAAGGAATCTGGTTTGCATGACATTTAAGTTGGGCATAATAAAGGATTATAGCAGGATGGATTGCTTGCATTAGATAAAACTAAAACACAGAGGGTGTAAAAGACTTCTAGAAACAACATTAAACAGGGTCTGCTTTACTTTGCTTCACTAGCTGTGTTGAGGTCTTTGTGTTTGTATTCCAGGGAATGACTCAGCTTTTTGTGTTTGTACTGTCAACCACAGTTGAATGCTAGTTGTATCTTGCCAGCTAAAAAGAAGCTGGTAACTTGAAAGCCTTGCTTCTACCATGATTATAATAGTGCTAAAACATGTAAAATGCCATGTCTTACCTCTTCATTTGACAGCTCAAGGGAAACAAGGAAATTGGTATGCTTGTAATACATAAAATTATATAAGATTCTGTGAGAATATGTTAATGTTTTAAAAGTTTGATAATTTAAAAGAAGCAACTGTCAGATATTTAGAACTATTGTCATTAATGAATTTTTAAAAGAGTGTGCTTCCTTGTGTATGTATTGTGTAATAGTTCTGCTGTGTAAGAGAATAGCAACGTGGTGCTTTTGAACCAAGTCAATGTCCTTTTTCTGAACATGCACAGTCCTCTAGTTGACTTTATTTGAAAGCACTCTAGCAGGAGGGGGGTTTTGGCAGATCTCTCCCACACCATCTAACAATCTTCACAAGAGCATTAGGCTCTCATCAAGGTCATTCTGTGTCCTGAGATATGCTGCTCTTTTAACAGCAACTATTCTAGCAAAATGTTACTCAGAGCATAAAACGCTTTTTCTTTCTTCTTCACAAATGTTAGTCTAGCATACTGCCTGAATTATTTAACCACTACATACTATTTTAGGTTAGTAGCCTATTTCCTTCTGCGTGGTAGGTCAAGAATGCCTCCTAAAATGCTAAGTATGTAGTCATCTTAATATCCAGAAGATGTGGATAGGGCACTGAATCAGCAGTACAAGCACTGTGTGAGTTTCTTTAAAGAACTGTGATTTGATTTATTATTTAACATAGCCTGCTGTTAGGCTACAGTGCTAGTCCCTGAATCATGAAAGACATTTTGCTTAATGGGGAATTAAGTCCAACTGAAAGAAAACAGGAGATATTAAGATAAATGTATAATTCAGCATATTCACTTATAACATGGAATCTGATATTCCTTTATCCATCTCTTTCCCCCAAGACTTATAATCTCATTTAATAAGGCTAAGTCTTGGATATGTTTCTCTCTCCTTAGAACCAACAGCCAACATGTCTAGCAAAAGGGCAAAGACGAAGACCACCAAGAAGCGCCCTCAACGCGCCACTTCCAATGTATTTGCAATGTTTGATCAGTCACAAATTCAGGAATTCAAGGAGGCCTTCAACATGATTGACCAGAACAGGGATGGCTTCATTGACAAAGAGGACTTGCATGACATGCTCGCCTCCCTTGGTAATGTCACTTTTCTGTTTATGGTTGCCAAGCAAATTTGTGCTGTTACAATAAAGATATTGGGTTTGGGATAGCTTATGAGAGTTGTCTCAGCTTGTGTGACGCTTTTCAGATTACTTTTTGTTTTAGTTTGAAAGCTAAACCAAATGTGAATTGGTTTAATTGTAGGAAAGAATCCAACAGATGAATACCTAGATGCCATGATGAATGAGGCTCCAGGCCCCATAAACTTCACAATGTTCCTCACAATGTTTGGTGAGAAGTTAAATGGCACAGACCCAGAAGACGTAATCAGGAATGCTTTTGCTTGCTTTGATGAAGAAGCAACAGGTATGTGGATAAAACAGTAGTGTATGTGCATTATATCTACTTGTGTTTGTAATAATAATTATATTCATAGAAATGATGGTGAATTTTTAAACTCAAAATCATTATTTGTGCGAACTTATAATCATGCCATATATCCTTAGCAGTTTTCAAACACTACGAAACTTAAAACTACAAACTTCTGATGCTTTGGTGGTGTTGTTCAAGACAGGTTAAAGTTAAAATTTGGCTTTGGGGCAACTTTTGTAACGGGAATCCTTGTATTCAAAGCGGTTGTGCTTTATGAAGAACTTTGTTTTCTGTCAGCAACCTGTATCCATCTTCCTTCTGTTAAGCTGCGCTTATAGAAGAAGATTAATACAAGAAAAACCTTGTGCTGGTAGAAGGAATCTCAAGTTATATAAGGCAGCTTGTTTAATAAACAATGCCAGAAATTTATTCTTTGCAAGTAGTCTAGTAGATGTGAGTTTTGTCACTGATTTAAGATCAACTTAATGTTTGAAATATTTCAGAATTCCTTGTGCTCCATGCACTTGTTGAACACTGGTTAGTCAAGTTCCATCATTATTTATTTTAGTAGTTTTCATTAGGTATTTTGTAGTCAAACAGATCCCCTTTGTGTGAAACGTGTGGTTGTTAGAAGGCCTCACTACTACCAGGAGTAGAGCCCTGCTGTTGGGAAGATCGAGTATATAAACTGCCAAATTTGTATATTCCTTGAAATAACACAGGCAAATAACAAAAAGGCCTTTACTTGAAATAATGAGACCATGCAACTTAACTAAGAAGCTTGGTTTGATTGAATGCTTGTAATTATTTGGCATTTGTCTTAGTCTTTAATGGCTTGGTTTTATTTGGCCACAAAGACTGTAGACTAATTGAAACAAAAATCAAAGATCGATATAAGCATCTGTCTATCAGCAGATAAGTGTAAAAACACCTTTTTCTTAAGTCCTCTTACACTGTTGTAGGGTTCATTCAGGAAGACTACCTGCGTGAGCTGCTGACGACAATGGGAGACAGGTTCACAGATGAAGAGGTGGACGAGCTCTACAGAGAGGCACCCATTGACAAAAAGGGGAATTTCAACTACATTGAATTCACACGCATCCTTAAACATGGAGCAAAAGACAAGGATGACTGAGCAAATACCAGGATAAGGATACCTGTGGATTCTCTCTGCTTTTACTCTTATGTTTATTTTTTGAGGTTTTTTTCCTGTTAGAACCTGTTGCATGCATTTAGCTTTACAGCTTTTGTCTTTCTCAATGTATTTATCTATTCCAGGCCATTTAGGCTCATTTGCACCTGTGTAATCAGACTGGAAGTGGGGAAAATATTATGAGGAAGAGGGTATGGGGACGAAGATCCATGGCTTGGATAGTCCAGGAAAATAATCTCAATCTTTCTGGTTTAGCTGGATTTTTACATTTTTGTAATAAATGCCATTTTGAAATAAAGACTGCTATATACATAAAAATACCTCAGGGTTTGTTTTTTTTTTTTGTGAAGAATGACATTTCTGTTATGTGTTTACAACTCCAAATATGTTAACTGTATTTTACTTGTAGTTGTAAAACAAGCTGGAAAACCAATTTTCATAATATTTTCTGCGGTGTCAGTTCTGAATGCTCCTAGCTGTATGTGCTGGTGTCTTTAAAAATCGAGTTGTACACATCTCTTATCTCAGGTTTTTAAAATTAGCTGAAGAAATCATTATGGCAGATTGTTACAACTGCCTAATGGCCAGCAGAGAACTTTTATGATCCTTATGCAGATGTCATGCACAGCTCTTGTTTCCTTTTACCATTGATATTTTTATAGCAATATTTTCATTTCAAAGCTTGTATACCCATTTGCTAAGCTTTTATGCTGGCAATAAGTGGGAATTAGGCATATTTTTTTCCCTTCTGCTGAAGGAAGTTTGTGCAAAGGAATCTGTCTCAGCTGAAGTGTCAGGCTGGTGCTACTTAGCAGCAATATGTGGCCAGAAAAACCTCCTTGAAGCATTATTGTTCTGCAGCTTTTAAATTGCATGTGAGAATGTGAGCAAAGTAGTTCTGGGAATTAACTTGGTAAAACTCTATACGTGCTAATGCCCCCTTCACTTTTTCAAAAGGTCATGCATTTTCTTTACCTGCATCAATAAGATGACTCTTAAGCAAGCAAGACTTATTCATTCAAAAACAGCTGTGCTGATGCTGTTGTCTTAAATACCAAGAAATGAGAAAGGTCATGTCTCATTGTCTTGGCTGCTGCAAGTTGAAAAACATAAGGGAGCTTTATCTACATAAGGGGCCTCTATGCTACATACTTAGCAGTTAAAGTGATGCCTTATCCAGCAACCATGCTCTGAGCTATTTCATGTGACTTAAGACCACAAGAGCGGGGAGTTTTGCTTCTGCTAAAGGGTTTGTAAAGGCTGGAAAAATAGATTTTGAGTACTGGTAAGTAACACTGAATTAACTGACAGACAAGCCAGCTTGATTTTTCTTGCTAGAAGTAGGTATTGAAGAAGTAAAATTTTTAAATAGTGAATATGAGTTATGGAAAAGAATCTAGTATTCTCCTTGAGAGAAAGTTGTCCACTTGAAAATCTGTACTTTTGTTCTCAGTCTTTGAACAGGCAGCTGAAATGTGGTATGTAGTTGCTTTGTTCTTTGTTCTGTTGGTCCTGTGCTCTTGGCTGATTTTTGTGAATTGAAGGGTAGAGACAGGGAACTGTTCTACTTGTGAAGATACTTATTCTGGAAGAAGTGTTATTAAAGAATTTCCAGGGATGTTTGAATATAACTAATGATGACCTTCCAAGTTCAGTTTTCCCCAGTATCTGCATTGTAATATAGGAGACCAGTTAACCTGCAAGGGGGCACAAACCGCTTAACCGCTGGAAGGCCATGAAACTGATAGACCCAGCTAGGAGACCATATAAGAGCATCAGATCCATTCTGTAGCTAGGCAGCGAGGAATGTACAGACAGCTGAGGTTGCGTGCCAAGGGCTCTAGGGATGTGTCATCAATAATCCATTTCCAAAAATAAAAATAACTTTGGTCACTGAAACAGCTTAAGATTTTTGATGACTTAGACTTAGCATTTTGCAGTCAAAATCTTGGAACCTAATATTTTCTCCCTTGAGGTTCATGCATAATGGTCTCCAAGCTCCATGCCAGACTAAGCTTATGATGAACAACTATTTTCATAGGCTGATGCACACATTTAGTCTTGCGTCTACAGTGATATATAATGCCTTGTAAAGCGCTATTGAAAAGCAGTGATTTATTTCATATGACCCATTTACTCTCTTCTAAGGCTACATCCGCAAAGGTCGAATTGAAGCCAAAGAGCTATTGCAGCTGCATGAGAAATTTCCAAAGAGGGCTATGTTGGTGTGAAGTGCTGCGAGTACATGCTTGCTTACTGCTTTTTTCCCCCTCTTTTACTGTTGCTGTAGATAATGGTAATATGCAACGTCTTAGCCGCTCGGGATATGCTTGTTTATGCTGCATTTAAGCAAATTATCACAGAACTATCAGATAACAGGCATTTCACAACATGAAGTCAGCTTAATATACTAGCTCAGCAACTAACTGATGTCACAGAGGTGGTGTCCATATGCTTTGAAGGAAGGATCTGTTTCACCGGTTACCTAAGAACTATTTTTAGATGGCTTGTTTCTAGGATCGCTATCATGTGTTGAGAAATGAAACGTAATACAGGGCCCCATCCTGCAACAGGACATTGGTAATGCTATATGCCTTTGTGTCCCACCCAGTCCATTTGTTCCGAAAGCTAGAGAATACCTGGAATCTTGTCACGTTTCTCTTGGCTGTGGCCTCTTCTTGCTGGGAACATTACTAACCTATAATTTTATATGGTCCTGGGGAATTTGCAATGGCAATGAATAGCTCTTTTACCACTGAAGGCATTCAGACAGTGTAAGTACAAATAATGGGTAAGTAACAATCAAAGAGATCAGAAACATTTTACATACGAGCAGTTAATACGCTACTGGCATTGCTATATACCTGTGCTTGTACTTTGTCTTGCTTACTTAATTTTTTTAATTCTACTGTCATTTTTAGATAATCTCCTCCTTCAGAAATTTTAGTTGGCGTGACAGTAACTCAAAACCAGTATTACAGAACCCAGAAACAATATGGAGTTAAAAAGAAATCTGTAAATGACTCTTCAAAATGCAACTTAAGAATAAGTCATGAAATGGGGAAAAAAAAATACACAGCTCATTTTTGTTATGCTTTTGGCAGCAGCAACTCCGTAGAGATCACTGTTTTCTAAAGTTTTTCCAGTACCTGAAGGGGGCTACAAGAAAGCTGGGAAGGGACTGTTTACAAAGGCTTGTATTGATAGGACTGGAGGCAATGGGTATAAACTGGAGAGGGGCAGGTTTAGACAAGACATAAGGAAGAATTTCTTCACCATGAGAGCAGTGAGACACTAGTACAGGTTGCCCAGGCAAGTTGTGGCTGCCCCATTCCTGGAGGTGCCCAAGGCCAAGTTGGATGGGGCCTTGGGCAGCCTGGTCTGGTGGAAGGTGTCCCTGCCCATGGCAGTAGGGATGGAACTGGCTGATCTTTGTGGTCCCTTCCAACCCGAATTATTCTATGATTCTGTGCCCTTCCTGTATCCCTCTGCAGCCCATGGGCCTCTATGCACATTGTTCCCTTGGGCCCCTCATTTTGGGTAAGAGTGGGCAGATAGAGCAGGACACTGCTGTGGTAGCACACTCTTTGGAAATTCCTGCACAAAACCTTGAAAAAAATAACTTGCACTGCAAATTTCAGCAATTCAGGAAAAAAATACTGCCAAGGAATGTTTTCAGACTAAATGTGTGCTATTCTCTGGAGAACAGTTCATACATTATAGACATTGTATCACAGGGCTTAAGTATGCAGTTTGTCATAAACCTCAGGGAAAATAATTACATGCTTCTGAGAAACAAGTAAACAATAGGAAAGCAGGAAATCAAACTGCCTCCTGGAAAATCCCACCTGCTTGCTGCATGCAGACTTCTCTGCCACGGAACTATTTTAGGGTGTCAGTCAGTACAGCCTCACTAAATATTGAACTATGTTTTGTTTGGTTTTTTTCCTTATGAATGCTGAGGGCATAGCCCCACAGGAGTTAAAACACAGCATTTCACAATAATTTCCAGCCCCTGTAGCATATTCAAGTGTGTGGGTGTAAAATGGGGCTTGCGAGCCCTATCTTCGTATTTGCTAAAATAGAACTGGCATCAGACTCAAGTAACTTGAGCCATGACCTAGCATTGTTCCTAACAGATAGTTTTTCCTTTTCTCTATCAAATTCTTCTTCCTTAATTGTGATCTAACCATCTTTAATGCAATAGGTTTTATACCAGCAACATATTACCACCCCATAAGAAGCACACTGATTTGAAATTGCTCCACCAGCCAACCAAACCTGCACAGGCAGCAGCTAAGAAGAAAACTGATAACAGCTTACTTACTATGCCAAACACCTGAGTAAATATGTTCCTTCTTGCTTTCTGCGTATGTTTTAAAATACCACTTTAGGCCTTCAGCCAAGCATTGAGCACATTTCATTTTCTTCCTTATTTGTACATATACATTGTCAGATAGACGGAAATGCTAATTTAACATGCACATGTATATGTTGTTAGGCTTAGCAGATATAATTATGTGAGTTTGAAAGACCTGAGGCCTCACTCTCTTCTTGCTAAGAATGGCTTATCAACACTTCTTTTGCATTTCACTTATGAACATTGTGAAATCATGATATATCTGGCAATTATTCTCTTTAAAACTAGTACAAAAAGGGAGAAAAACCCACAAAGATTTGATTACAGTTATTGCAACTTACTAGCTGGGACAAAAAGACAAGTGATGGACAGCAGAGTGACTTCTTTATCATACAGAACAGATAGCAAGGGACAAAATCATAGCATAAATTAACAGCTCAAGATGTACTTTTCTAATTTATTTTTTTTAATCCATGTTCTCACATATGAAGGACTCTGGACCTGAGAATGCAAGGAGCACCTGTTTTGCGGAATCAAACTCTATAACTCCGTTAAGTGTTTATAAGGTTATAAAGCAGGTGTGAGGGGGTAATCCTCCTAACTTGCACACAGTATGGTCTAACAAGCAGATAGTTATAGTGTAAAGACATGCCTATTCATAAGTGCCTATTACATATTCATGACCTTTCCCTGCTTCTTATTATAATTAGATTTGAGAAGATTAGATTCTATACTTGTGCAGGCATGGTGTTGTGGTCTGGGGCTCAGGGCTGAAGTAGTCTTCATCTTCCTCATGAACTGTCCCTGAATTCAATCTGTGCGCAGGCGCAGTCTCATCCTGGTCAAGTTCCAAGACTGCAGAGCAGGATGCAGTCAGCTTTCTACTGTTGAGCACATTCCAGCTTTCCCTTATCAGTGAATGTCTGTGAATGAGCTCCTCCCTTATCAACATCCAGGGTCTTCAAGGCCTTTACTAGCAGACAGTGCATCTTTCAGTAAGCTAAGCTGTCTAAGTTTTCCTAATGTTTCTGCAGTTTTCCTAACTGACTAATATGCCCGCACATCACACCTTGTCTGCTGAGTCCAGTCTCTCCACACTCCAACACATCTCAGTGCCTATTCATTCAGTGATTGAGCTATAGGTTTAAATAATTATATTGGAGTGGGTTTGGTTTCTTCTGTTCTACAACACTTCAGAGACTGACTATATTTTGTGTTCCATTGCATTTCTCTGCTTTGTCCTTGGCCTTGGCATATCGTTGTCATACGATGGTCTAGAGAACTTAGGTTCTCACCTTCTCCTCAGCTATGCACACTGCAAGTTACCAGAAAGTCAAACCAGAACTATTCATCATTTTCAATAAGGAGAAAGAATATATTTTTCTTCTATAGCCTCCAGTACATTTAAATGGCCCCCTGGGAGCGTGGCGACCTGGAGCACGGTGACCTGGAGCGTGGAAAAGAGGAGCACAGCAAAGAGGTGTGGGGCAGTTTGAGCAACAGTTCGAGTGGGCAGGGCGAGAAGGCAGGGTGCAGAGAGGAACTAAAGACCAGAGAGAAGACAGCAAAGGCCATGGTGGCTACCTGGCAGAAGGTTAAAGATGCTCTGAGTGCTGCAGCAGGCAGGAGGGATGCTGCTACCCAGACGGAGCCACAGTGAGTACATGCAGCTGCCCAGACCATGAGCTGTAGGCAGTGCCCCCCTCTCAAACCAGCTTGTGCCTCTGTTACTGTTACTGGCTCCACTTGTGAAAGCTGTGCTCGAGTGGG
>WAAB01016523.1:29346-46701 GCA_013389865.1 Piaya cayana | reverse complement strand
CCTATCATCTCATGATCGCTTACAAATACACAAATGCATTCACACAGTAAATTCTGTAAACTAGAATAAGGAAATAACTAGCTGTAGTATCCTCCTAGAATTACGTTTAATTAGGTGGGAAATTCTACTCTCAGGATAAGTTGCATAAGGGTTTGCAATTAAACCAATTTTTTAATGGATAAAACACAAAACTGTCTTATGCTGTCTGTACAACCCCATTCTGAACACAACTGTATGATGATAATGATAAAGTGTACAGCTTTGAGTATCTAGTATCTTTGGTACAAGTATGACTAAAATCAAAAGGTTCCACTTAAAGGGTTATTTCTCAATATTGTGAGAGGCATCTGCTTGATCCAATTTTTAGAAATAGTCCATTAAATTCAAGTTTCTCCCTTGAATCCAAGTATCTTCAAGATAAATACTACTTTGGCCCTTCTTGGCACTTTTTGTCAGTAAGCCAATTTTCCTAACATGAATGCTAGACATGTTTCTAGACATGTCATGCTAATAATTTTTCTCCACTCCCCAGTGATAAATCTGAAAGATTTTTTTCCTTATCTGACATATTAACTGATCAATGTAAGTAAGAATGGATATATTATTCTCATCCTCTAAGGATTACCACCTTCACTCTTCTACTGAAATTGTCATATACTAAGTTCACATATATTTATCCACATTTAATTTTATTTTTCTCACTAAGCCCTCAAATATATTTCTTTATTACCATAGCTGCCACCCAAAGTGAACTGCAGTACCAAAAATCAGGTATCAGAACTCATTCATATGAGTTTAACACATACGTAACAATTAGAGCAAATAATTACAACTCTTGCTTAGGACGGGATAAATCAAAATAAATTTTGGCATCTCTACTGAAGCCACAGATCTATCCAGAAAGGTCTGACATATCTCTAGCATATTCCATGATTGCAGACATTATCCCTTCTAATGATATATAATGATTTATATTAAGAATTAGTACCTACTGATATTAAGATTTTAAAATCTAAGATAGTTGTAACAAGGTGCCTAGTCTCAGTCTATTTTATTACATATCATGATTTGTTCAGATAAGCTACTTTAAGGCTTTCCACAGTTGAAGTATGAGGAGATGCACTTGGCCAGTTTTGACGAACTTCCAAAATTCTGAGGTATTTTCAACATGAACGTGTTGAATTCTTATTAATTAAATATTATCCAAAATTTTCACTCAAATATTTTTTCAGCATTCAACTCATTCATTAAAATACTGGTTGCACGGAGATGAAACTTTTGGTACTTCACATCTTTCTCAGGTTTGAGTCTCAGTCATTCATAATTTCTTCTACCACTTCAAAACATTGTATTTTATATAACTTGGACTTGCTCAACTTCTATGGAGTATTAATTTATCAAATGTTTTACTGAAGTGAACAACAATTCAGCATGAGTGAAAACAGAACAGTCACAACTCCCTTAGCCTCTAAAGAAAAAGGAAGGTTACCCTGCATAAGGTTGGGAGTACTACACATGACCTTTGCTTTTTTCCCCCCTAAGTATTTTTTGAGCAAACTTGCTGTTCAGTTGGAGTAATGTTTATTTTTTCCTGTACATGAACTGCAGTATGCTTGCAGTCTTTGAGGCTGGAATGACTTGCCAAGGTCACAGAGCTGAGTTCCCAGCAACACAGGGCAACACCAGAATGACATGCACGCACACCGCATGCCATAAAGCAATTCTGAACATCCTCTAACACTTTGATCTGGCACTTTGATCTTGGTAACAGAGGTCCTAAAACACACAGAAGAGAGTATGCCACACAGCACAAGCAATGGGAGATCAAAGATGCTGCCACGTGGTGGAAGTTCGTTAGATAAATGTATACAAAGGTGTGAGGAAACAGACCAAAGTACATGCTGAAAAGGAAGGTGACAACCCAAACTATCTGACTTGAGAAAAAAATCCTTTCTTATGCCATACTGGATGATTGGCTTTTTCCTCACCACAGCAGCATTAACATGTCAGGCACTTTAAAAATATTTCATCTTATTGCAATGTTTACATTCTCCAGCATCCATGTTCTTGTCATTCTAAAGCCCCAATGCTTTCAAAGGCACTCTAAGAAATGGGAGACGCATTATGCGTCAAGAGTAAGGGCACAAAGGCTTGAGGAGAGGAGGCAAAAAAGAAGAATATATCCTTCTTAGCCATAGCAGATAACAAGCAAACACCAAGTAAGTATGAGACTGACAAAATAGAGACCGCACCTCAAATACTGTGTTCAATTCTGCACCCCTCACCACAAGAATGACGTTGAGGCTCTGGAGCGAGTCCAGAGAAGAGCAGTGAAGCTGGTAAAGGGGCTGGAGAACAAGTGTTATAAGAGGCACCTGAGGGAACTGGGATTGTTTAGCCTTGAGAAGAGGAGGCTGAGGGTAGACCTCACTGTTCTTTACAACTACCTGAAAGGAGGCTGTAGAGAGGACAGAGCTGGCCTCTTCTCCCAAGCGTCAGTGGGCAGGACAAGGGGCAATGGTCTCAAGCTGAACCAGAGGAGGTTTAGGCTGGACATTAGGAAAAAAATTTTCACAGAAAGGGTCACTGGCCACTGGCAGAGGCTGCCCAGGTAGGTGGTTGAGTCACCTTCCCTGGACACGATTAAAAGATGGGTGGATAAGGTGCTCAGGAGCATGGTTTAGCAGTTGATAGGAACAGTTGGACTCAATGATCCTGGCTGTCTTTTCCAGCCTAGTGATTCTGTCATTCTGCAATCTACAGGTGAACAAAACAAAACCAAAAATGTACCTAAGAACTCATAACAGATCTCATACATTTCTATGTTAACAGTTACTTCTATTCTAAATAGGAGTTTCTAAGAAAGCTAAAGCATTGTTCTACTCAACAGACAAATTGAAGCCCGTTATTTTAAATCACACATTGAAGCTAACAGACGGGAAAGAAAAGTTTAAATCTCCTTTTGAGTATCATTAGCTGTGTCGGGTCAGAAGAAGCTTAGCTAAATGGCTGCACTGGCTCCTTCTAGGCTTCCATACTGGAGTATGCCACAATCCCCACATTATCAGGATGTAAGGAAACATGCCATAGCTCTGGTCCAGCCCACGCTCCTGAACAATGAGAAGCTGGTATTCAAATCAGCTCTTGTCTCTCCATAGGAAAACTGAGAAAGACTAACAGGTTCCTTAGCCCAGAATTACTTCTAGTTTTGCTTTATGTAGACTTAATAGTATGTTTACATAATATATTTCATACTCTAGTTTTCAAAAGATCACCTTAAAAGCCCCTGCTATTTAAGAATGAGGAATACAGTGAGAGCTTATCATCTTCAAATATCTTTACTCTGCACTAGTAAACTAATCCCCAGTAAGAGATCGTTTCAGTATGTTAACTTTCAAAGCTACAAAACAGCTTCCCTCGCTAAGGACAAAACCCAAAGACTGTTTCAGCTGATCTAAACCCAGGCATGCTGCAGGCAAATCCTCTCCCCAGGCTCATGTGACAACATAAGAAATCAACTCAAAATGTGTAAACTGGACAAAAAGCAACCCTGGCAAGAGAAAAAGAAGCAACTGGACTACAACCACTTGCAGCAGTGTTGGAGAAATTTCAGTGCAAAGCAGAGGGCACAACCATGACCATGACGCCAGGGGAATGTGGTACCAGGACAGCCTTAGGTCAGCCTGCAATGCCATGGCTCCCATTCCGTGGCTACAGCTCCTCACAGTCGCCTTCAGATGGCAAAAGCTGCAGCACTGTCAAAGCATGTAATCACTCCCAGGCAGCTATCTCGCTCCTTGGACGACACACCTCCTGTGCAAACACACACAAGCGTGCAGCTGTGTAATGAACTGAACTGGAAAAGCAGCATAGCTGTTAATTTTTTTTTGCCCAGGTTAATTTGGACACGATCAGTTGTCTGATTCACTTACCATGTGACTGCACACAAGCTTGCGCCAGCACAAAGAGACAAATCACTGCAGGGTCAGCACTTGCCTTTTTATTCTTCCATCAGCAAAGCAGAGTTATGGCTATCCTACAGTCCTACAAGTTACTAATCTCCGTGTTCACATGCACAAACTCTTCAGCTGGTAATAAATCTCCCCCAAAAAACAAGGGAAAAATGTCAAACGGAAGCAATTATAAATGCTGCCATGAGAGGATTACAAACATGTTAGTTTTGCTGAAATGCCAGCATATTTAAAAGGCAGAATAAATGACAAGGATTTACTTTCATCCATGAACTCGCTGAGGACTCCAATTCACAAGAGCATTAGCAGTTCACACGAATGACTCTTGCTTTGCATATGACAAAGTTCATGGTTTCATCTGATGTGTAAAACCAGTAAGTTCGTTAAACACACATGGGAAAAAAAAAACACAGAGGAGGGGAAAAAGGGGAAGGGAGCTTGACTACATTTAATAAGAACATGTGTAGTAGTTTCTTAAAGAAAAGCCAAAATCTAGTCTCAGATTTCTTAAGCTGGTCAAACAACATTAATATCTGGTATAATTATGTTCAGTGGGATACATTTACTCATGAACTTGCTAACAATAACACTGTTAAGAAGTGTTTATGTAGATTTTAAATAGCATGTTTAACGGGGGAAAAAAAAACTCATTACAGGACAGGATTAAATAATTCCTTTCTGCTATTCTTTGCCATCCAAGCATAAGCCGTTCTCTGCTCTTAGCTGCCAGAGAAAATTAAAGCTTCAAATGTTGTTCTGAAGCTTCAAAACATGAACCATTCTACAGAACTTCAGATGAAATCTGGAACCAAAAACTCACACCACTTGCAAAAAATCAAAAAACAAAAACTACTTTCATACATCACTTGAAAACAGTGAATGTTATTCACTTGAAACAATATCCTGTTTGTTTGCTCTGATGCGAGCCAGTGCTACGTGGGAAATCTAGTAGCCAGTGCTATAGGAAATCTGTGCTAAACAGTATTGTTTGGTTGCTAGGGCCACACCAAATTGTTTGGATAGTTTCAAGGAACAGTAAAACAATATAAAGGATAATTAGACAGACAACACACTCCAAGGTCAAAAGGCAACACCCCTGATGTATGCTAAATTAGAAACAAAGTTGTTTCATGTTAAACAACAGTCCAGAACTAGGAAACATTACTTAATACCCAAGCTAGTATTAAAGAATGCTATCTTTATCACCTCGCTGCTCTTTGTATAGCCCAAACACATCAGGTATTTGAGGATATAACTAGTGTCCTATTTACCAACAAGATTTTTTGGGATTCAAACATACAAAGCAGGTACCAAAAGGTACCAAACGCACCCCAGCCTCTGACAGCTTTTGTATACATTTTCTGTACTAATTTACATTTAACCAGGTGTTGACTCTGCTTTAAATAGTACTTGATAAGTTTTCCATGTCTTTAAATGAAATTTGCTCTCTTTTAATTACTAGTGTTCCTCAGGAAGTGAGAACCATCGGACTGAAGCAAAACTTCTGACATGTATCTCCCCTCCTTCTAGATACCTGAAAATACATCTAGAATTATTTTATGTATTTTAAACTAGGAATGCAACTGTAAGATAAGGATATTCAACCCACTTTTGAGAGCGCCTCCATAGTTTTCGTCAAGCAGGTCATATTCTTGGTTGTTATTTGTTAGTTCATTGCTAAGGCGGTAAATAATTTTACACACCTTCTGTTTAATGACTAGGCTTTTTACTATTATTTTTGCAGCATAATATCACAGGTACTTCAAGTTTCCTGTGACAGTTGTTGCAGAATAGTGTTTGTGTATCCAACTGAAAATATGAAAATTCCTAAAGACTGAAAATACTATCTGTGTGGTTTCTTAAGCAAAATTTAATTAAGCTCTTTGTCTTCTACCCTGATAAACATCTAGGACATTTCATCCTACCTCACAGTAGTGATATTAATATACATAGAAACATACCCAAAACAACTGTTAGAATGCTTCATAGCAACAAATCCTCCGTTACTTGACCAAAGGAGTCATATTTTTTTCCTAATAAGGATGTCAATGTTCAAAAAAGATGGCCATCCACCCCAACAAATCACTAGCAGAGCCAAATCATTAGACCTAGGTTTCCCGCACCCCAGTCCAGGAATCTCTTTTTTAGAGCAGATAACTTCAAGTTTTATCATCATTTTACAATTCCACAACTCCTGTAGGTGATCAGGTTCCTCCTTTTTACAAAGTCATACCAGTGAAATTCACTCAGACTCACTCATACCAGTGAAAAAAATCTCATTCCATGAATATACCTCGTGATTTCAACATGAGAAATGGTGAATGTCTTTACGAATACAACAAAGCTCAACATATACTGCTGTAATAGCAGATGTGCATTCCAAATCTTAGCCTCTAGTCTAGAGACAAATACAAAGAAAGAGCCATTTTTCACATAAATCTCTTGGATTTGCTTTCAGAGTAGCAACAGGAGGATGCAGTTGCTATTCATTTATCCAGACAGTTCACCTGGGTTCCCAAAGCATGTGACAGCAGAGTAGGCTGGCCAGGCCTACCTCACTGTTTTTTTGTCCAAATCATGTACCATAATACATGGAGTCTGCCCATAGGTTGGACTGATTATTGCCTTATTAGCTCTAGCTGTACTGAATGTCAGTTAATCTCATACACAGGCAGCACTGCTGTACATGTGGCTCTGCACAGCTCCTTTTTTCGCTAGCATCACGCAAGCGCTGGAATGGGCTCATATCACTTATCCCAACCCAGCCAGTGCCCCTGTCAGGATCTGGAAATGGTACATGGCACAGTGTGTAGATGCCAACTGCTGCCCAGGTAGTGACAATGGCACTGCGCTAGATAGAGTAACCCAGCAGGCTCAAACTGGCTCTTTGCAAAGACAGTGGGTACTTCTGCATTACATTGCATTTATCCAGACTTTCGATTTCTTTTATTAATGCTCCTTTACCAGCAAAATATTACACGCTTTAAGCTGTGCCAATAGATTACAACAAATGGTAAGAAATTGCAGACTGGTAAAATACACATATATACTTGTTTTAACTGCTTCCAGTTATATATAAGTGCTATTCAAATTTTTCCAGTGATGTACATTTGCTTTCAGTAATGTGCTTAGATAGACTATGATAAAAAGTTTCTGCCATTTTTAAGGCTTTCTTAGGATGCCTTTTTAAAAATATACCTAATAAAAATATTATTCTCAATAATGGCATGAAAACCTAAAAGCAAAGAGAAAGGTATAGCAGCCTCCTGACACGCTACTTTACAAGATTACCTAAATAATGTGGACAAAATCCATAGTTGCCTGTGACATTGTTTATCTACTCAGGGCCACACACCATGCAAACTTTCATAGATTGTGTTACCTAGATATTCCTTTGCTTTACATAATATACGCAACAAATACAAACACAATGGTTGAAGCTTAAATCAGCTCAACTATATAAGAATTCATGTGATCAGGAAAAAAAAAGATCTGCTCTTTCACACGTATTTCTCACATCTAGATACCTAGTTCCTGGTGAACAAACATCCAATTATTTTCCACACAGACTACATGACTAATTCATCCAGTAACATGAGGTATGGTGTTCTCTCTTCTTTCTCTACGTTGGCAGTATAGAGTGAATAATATTTGGAAAAAAATTAACAAATATCATGTCTCTATACGTCCAATGAACATGAACAGGCAAAGAACCACTACCTCACTAACAAGCCACATGGACTAAGAGCCCAGATTGCGAATTCTTATTCAACTCTCTCGCTGATTTTATGTGAATTTGATTAAAAGAATTAAATAACCAGCAGTAGTAGCTGGTACATCTGTCATGCATTTATGAAATGTCACATGCTAATAAGGTGAATGGATTACCCATCCATGAAGCAGAAACAGTCCTAGAACTGGCTTAGTTTAGAGGTATGATTCAATGTAATGTTTGTAAAACCAAGTCAAACTTTTCAGTGAGAGGAAGCTGTATGTGTGTTGATAACTTCCCCTTCATGTCTAAATCAGAACTTATATTTTACTTTTGCAGTAGAAACTCTTCCCTATTGACAATTTATCTGAAGTAGCTTCAAATACGTTTATATTACATTTTAGCCACGCTCTGGAATAAAGAAGCATGAATGAACGCTGCATCAATAAATAGAAGACAAGTTATTTTAACAAGCAGCTAGTTAAGCACATGGTTAAAATGTAAAGGAAGCCCTGGAAGGGAATATGGAAAAGAAAGTTTCTTGAGTATGTTTGGGGAACTGTATTATGGTAGATGAGCTTTCATTTGGACTCAACAAAATCACATAACAAAAACATCACAAACATCTTCCAAAACTTTATCACACAAAAAGTTTTTCTACATGCATCAAATATGAACATCCTTTCTTTATGGAAAGCTGACTTAACTAGGAGAGTAGATGCTTGTTTGTCTAGTTCCGGGTATTCATATAAAGCTTGTTTTCTGCTTTCAAAGCCTCTGAAAATACAACAAGAAATCCAACCTGAGCTTTCCACAAAATGCAGACTCCTCTGCTTGTGAACAGTCATAGAAACATTAACTCGGGCCAACACAGAAGCAAAGCAGAAATTCTAAAGCATAAAATCTTAAATTTCCCAATATCTAGTTTTCTAGCTATCTGGGACAGATTACAGTCTGTAGAAATCTAACCCAACAGACTCAAGCAAGGGAGAAAGATAAAGAGGAATAAGTTTCAGTAATGCTGCTTCAAACTCAAATGTTATGTTTTTTGTTATTAAAAAAAAAATCAGTATTGAAGAAAATTTCTCCTATATCTTTTCCACACCTATAAACATGACCTGAGATATATGAAGTCAGCCCCCTGCATGTCAAACACAGTCTCTCTCCCTTCTAAACTGCCTCCCATTGCCAAAATCTTCTGGAGACTTTTTGCTATATTCTCTGTCACCACACAGCACCTTTCCCCCTTTTTCATACTAATACTCAGACGCTCCTAGAAGTACTATTGTGAAGACAACAAGAAATTCTTCTTGTTTGGTTGCTTTAATGGCTGAGCAAATTCTAATCAGCACAAATATTCCAGTGCCTGTATGGAATTTCATATCTTGCAGTCTCTTCCCTACTTTATTTTGAGAAGTCTCAAAATAAGATAGATACATTATTTCTTCCCTGAAACTACAGAACAGAAAGATAAAATAGATTATGGAGATAAAACTAGGAAAACTGTTTATTTAAATACTGCTTTTGCCTGAACTTAGATATACCACAATAGAGAAACTGGGCTACAAATTTCCCTGGGTAAATCCTGCTGGCTTTACCACTCTTTAAATAAGGACCCTGCTACTCATTCCTCTTACCTTTATACATAGAAGAGAAGCAGCAACCCTACAAGAACAGCTTACTGAACCTCTCTCATATGTGGAAAGTAGCAACACTACTGAATTGCAAATAACTCAAAATCAGATGGGCAGGTATTTTATATCTACAGAAGGTAGAAAACACTAATGTTTTTATTAAGAAATCTAGTGGTTGAAAAAGAGGTCAAATTTGACATTCAGGACAGTGACAGGGCATCCTGCGCAGTCAGTCAGAAACAGACTATTAGCCCTTGTTGGGTTCACTCTGTCCACTGAGAATGCAACTCAAAAGCAACAAAGGCTGCTACAAGCCACAACCTCAAAGATATTTGCTGAAGTTCATGTGATCTTTCATGCTACATAATTATAACTTAATATGGAACAGCATCTGTCCCTTCTATGCTGTATGTAACTACCTTTGCAAACAAGAAATTTAAAATTAAAGAAAAAAAAGACTGAGATTTAAGTAAGAACAATTTTACATATTTACATTTTTTAAAAATCCTTAACAACAGAACGGCTAGGACATAGATGGGAAATACTGGTTGAAATTCCTGCAAGTATATGTAAGAAGTACAAGTCATGTGAATCACATTACAAAACCATTTAAGGCAGACCATGCAGGTAGATTACTATCAGATCGGAAGGAAAAAAAAAAAGAAGAAATTAAAAAATAATTTTGATAGTGCAAGATGCCAAAAGACGAAATCAGACACAATGGAAAACAATGTGATAAAGCACAAAAATTGGAGGAGGAAGAGGAAATCAGTTTGAACTCAATTGTCTCAAGTCCTGCCCAGTCATTCTTGATTATGGCATGCCATCAGGAAATCCTGACCATTAAAGTGTCAGACAATTAAAAATTTAGTTTATGTAATCCCTGTTTTAGAACAACAGCCAGAATAGAAAATCTCCAGATAAACTCTTTTAATTAAAACTTGTATTTTGAATTTGACATAAACCCTCACTTAGAAAGATATAACATTTATTTAACAGCATACTTCCAAACTAATATATCTAACATGCTTTGCTTCACAGTCAGAAAATTGTTCTCATGCAAGATCAGTTTAAAAGAATGTAAAGGTTACATCTCTGTCATCTGTCCATAATCTAGAATGCAATCCATCACATATGGAAGCAGGGTAATGGCAGGAATGTGAAGGCTCATGGTTGTAAGTTAAATTCCCAATGGTGGTTTTCAGAAATGCTTTTGCTGTCCTGAAGTTTTCTACAACCGTGGCTTTCAATTTAATGTAAAACTCCATATACAATAAATCAAGTTAGGCTCACTATACAAATTTCTGCTGGAAAACAGTTTTATAACCAAATTGCAAACTTCCCAGAGACAAGATACCACCCCAAGGACACATCTGTTGTCTACTCTCCTCTTTCCCAGTAGACTTACAGTGAAGACTTAACATGACCCTACTGGCAAAATACTTCACACAGAATCAGCAAAGTACCATTGCTGTCTTGTCAATAACAGCCATACATATCCTAGTATCTCAGCTTTCTTCCAAACATTGAACTATAATAACTGAGCATACGTAATTGCGAAGTTTCACTCACTTACAAATCTTGTATTCCCTCAAAAGAGTAACCACATGAGCATTAAAAAAAAAACCAACCTGAACTTGTTTCTTTACTTTCTATACTTCGATGTCAGACTTCTACAACTTTCTAAGTCATACCCTTCATAATGATGCAAACAGAAGCAATTCTATTCCAGTATGATTAAATTGCAAAAAAAAAAACAACGAAAATTCAATTATTACCACAACAGAAGTAAAAGTGAGAACTTCATTTTGAATATGGAGAGGAAGGATACAATAGCATAACTTTGGCCTGTTCTGTTAGTTCTTCTTATCAACCTGCCTTTAGGAAAATGTAAATCAAGCCACCACGAAGTCTAAGTTAGTAGCACTGCCTGGCTTTCAAGGTGATGGATAAGCTTGTCACCACACCCATTATGGTTATTATGCTTTTAAACAGCACTGTGTATTCTCATAAGAGATGAGAGGCCACAGGTCATGAAAGCACCACACATCTTTCCTTCAGTTCTAACTCCTGGAGCCAGAAGGACAACTGGAAGGAGCTCAGCTCAGGTCTCTGGTTATGTGGCTTCAATTCCAACGAACTGTATCCTCTATTTTTAATCCAAGCATAAGCAGTTTCAACTCTCTCTGATGATGTAAAAGCTAAAGATGTTGACACCACCCCACTGACCCAAACATCACCAATAAGGACTCATAAATAAGATATCTATTGGAGCCTAATAGGTATGTATAATCCTACCACCTGTATCAGTGTTTTCCAGTACTTAGCCACTAGCAGTCATTATAATTTCTTTTTTTTTTTTTCCAGAGGAAGTTTTCAAGGGGGGATCCTATCGAGCAATTTGAAGCTTCATAGGGGCAGTCTGGTTTCTGTCCATTTCCTCTTCCAGCCGACTGACTGCAGTTAGAGAGCCACAGAACTGACGATCAACTTCTCAAGTGACATGCTAGTCTCTGGATAAACTTGCACATACACTTTCTTCTCCATGCTCTCTGCTTGGAATGGAAAGTGTGCCCTGCTCAGCCCATGGTTCAGCGGGAAGAGAACAAAACATTTATTGATAACAAAGGAATCCATCTTGTCCTTGGGCTATCAAATTGGAAGCTGCAGCACACTGGAAACACACCAATGCTCTGAATCCTATGTTAATCATGACCTAACTGATGCCAAATTTAAAAGCACAGTGGAGGCAAAGGCAATAGTGCAAATATAAATAATCAGGCTTGGAGACTAGAAACGTAGAAAGAGAAGGGAAAAAAACCCTATATTTTATTTGTGTTTATTCCAGGTTTCCACATACATTGCTCCACAAGCTAAGGAAGTGGGCACTTCCACAGCAATGATGAAAGTGAACTTACTCTCATTAAAGACTTCATTTCTATAGAAATGCTAATTACATGAACAGAAAGAAAAGCACAAACTAAAGCCTCAGCCTAAAGCTCTAAGATGTGGTATCTAAAAAGTCACAGCTAAGGCAAAGATATAGCAATAAAGAAATACAAACACACTAATATACGGGCTGCAAAGACAACTAATAGTTGCCACAGCAAACATAACATCTATGATGAGGTTTTGTTTACTTTCAATGTATTAACAGGTAGATGAAAACCATACCCCAAAAATGCATCCAGTAACAAGGTCAACATGATCATAACCATGCCTTTGTTAACAAGAAAACAGAAAAAGAACTTGAATACCTTCTCTTATCCTTCCTAATCCACATTTGGGAAAAAAAAAATTCCACATCCTCAGTTTGAGGAACTAAAGATATAAAAAAACATATTGATGCACTGTACGGAAAGAAAAAACTATGCCAAGATACTCAAAAAAAAATTACATTTGATATTATTTCCAAGAAGATAGCGTCAGAAGCCAGTAGCTTTTTGCAGCATTCTCCTGCCAAGCACAACCAAAGGCAGTTTGTTTAAACCCCTCCCTCCCACTGCCTGCTTATTCTTTCCTTGTGAGAAGAGGGCAATTCCAGCTCACAGCAGAAAAAGGAAAAGACTTTTCCTCATTATCCTCATTATGCTCATTATCCGCAATTATCCTCATTAATGTCAAACTGATACCTTTCCTGAATAAATGCAAAAAATAATGAATACTGACAGCTTTACTGTAAAAAGATACTTTGGAGGACTCTAGAGCATCAGTTAAGTAACCAATAACTTTAAATTATTTTCTTTCAAAAAACTATTCTAAAAAAATATAAATATGCCAAATTAGATTCTTTAAATGTGCTCCATATAAGCATATTAATATTTCAAATGAAAAATACTTCTACAAGTTAAAGCTCAAAAACATTATATCAACACAGACTGGGTCCATTTACAGAGCATGTTCACATTTTTGTAAGTAACTGCCTAGTGAAGTACTCAGAAATATTGTATTTCTGATACTGAGGTGTGGTTTGAAAATCAAAGTGTTAGATACACACATAGGATTTTAAAAAAGAGAATAAACAAACACATTTGAGCATTGGAATACGTTTAAGTATACACAAATCAGGCTTAGAATATGTCTGATACATTAAATATCATTTTAGGAAAGAACAACTGTCTAGTAATCCTCCATATGAACACAGAAGCTGGAAAGGGAAATAAACCTCTGAAGATTAACTCAATCTGTCACATTTAAAACAAACATGCTGAGAAGGGGGTGGGGGAAAGATCAACATTTTCAAAAGTATACTCTCACAGTAAGTTTACTTAACAAAGTCAAAACAAAACAAAACCATTTTTTGCACATCCAGGTAAACTACCTAAATATAATTGTCAAAAAAAATTTAAATCTGAACATATTCCCTAAGTAAATTTTTCTTCCCTGTACTGAGGGGATTAGATCTTCTGAAAATTCAACTCTGATGTGTTTCAGTTCCCAGCACAACCAAAGAGCACATAGGAGAGGCTGATTATTTTTCGACTAGAGCCCAAATTTCCTTGCAATGCCACACACATCTTGCAACTTTGCTGTAAATTATCTCGTTTTAAATTAGGCGTACTTGCTCATGTTCTTCTGTTTACCAAATGTACTCTTTTGAGCCAAGTCCTAATTCACCAAACACTAGAGAACAGCAGTGTCAGCTGCTGAGTTAGTGATGGTCTGGAATGTCTACTTTCTTTTTTTTCATGGGAAAAAAATGTTTGGCAAATATGAAAATTAGAAAATATCTATCAGATTCAGCATTGTTCACTAGGTCATTTACTCAAATTTGTTTTGCGTCTGTGGTTAGTGTGGTAACTGTATTTGGAGGCTCCTCAGCACTTAAGTTTTTAACAGCATACAGTAGCATTGAGCTCACATGAAGCCCTAGTTAACAAACTTTTTTTAAAAGTAAGCATGACGCACCTGTATTTCTAACCAGATCTTCTGAAGAATATTATTTATCTGCAAATAAAAACAAATTAAACTAAATCAGCAAGAAACTGAAGTTGTGCAACTTCTTAGAAAAACACCATGAAAGCCTTTGGGCTTTCAGTCTTCAAAGAAAGCACAAGGGCACAGCACAAAACAGGTGAAAAAAATCTCACATTACATACAGACCTAGCCAGTGCTCAAACTGGACTTCTGTAAGAAGACAAGACTATGTGCCATGTAGTGCTATTCTTAGTCACCATAAACACACTGAGCTTTCAAAGTTACCAGCTTCTTTATCAGTTCCAGGGGAGGAAAGTAGTCACATCTGAAATAAAAATAGGTTATCATATGCCTGTCCATGGAACTGCAAAACACACGGCTAAATTGGTCATTTAAAAGATCTGAACTGTATGTATTTGAATTAAAAGAAAAATGCCTTTTTCCTCCTACCTTCTACAACTTTCATTTAAGTAAATTAAAATCAGGTACAAAAATGAGGAATTAGTTTGTTTTCTCCTTAATAAGAACCTTTATCTCATTTCAATACATTCTTATAAGCTCTAAGGAGCAGTGCAACTGAGAGGTTCAGACCAGAGCGAACAGGCAGGTCTGGCTGTTGAGGCACTGCTGAAGAGGGCCTCTCAGCATGGCCTGCTTCAACAGCACCTGGGCAAGCAGGTCATGGAAACCCCCACTCATCTACTTGCAGCTTCACAGCGCACCCAGATCTGGAAACAAAGAGCCATGGCGACTCGTAAGGACTCAGAGGATGGGAGACTTACCCAAAATCTGTTGGCAATCAAAGAAGAACCTGGGACATGAGGAGAATGTAGCACCTGGCATCCTTACCCCCCACAATACCATTGCTATGTACAAGGTCTGACACGAATAAAATCCCACAGGACTAACCTTATAGCTTAGGAACCATAAGTGGGAAAGGAGAGACAAAGAGATGGTTATAGAACATGTTCTAACCTGTCACAGTGAGACAAGGCTCAACTCAAACACTTCACTCAGTACAACTGGATGTGTGTTTCTCAAATATAGACATTGTCTTACCCTCAGTCAGAAAATGTCAGTGTGCAAGAGTGAACGCAACACCCCACACCACTTTCTCTGTGAAGTAGTTTTTAGCTAACAGCTACCACTTCCCAAAGATCAAGCTAGTACTCAAAGGAACTAATTTTCTGTTGGAAGATGTGAAAACAAAAATGACAGAGATCCTCAACAGTCTTTCAGAAAATGATGTGTGGAATTTTATCAGCAGCACTGATGTGGCAGCATTGTACACAGCTGTGTGTTGACTCAGAGGGAATTATTTTGAAGGTGATCATAGTTCATCTTCTTAATTTGTTAAACAAAAAGAGTTACAAGCACAGCCTCATATTTTTTGGTGTCAGACCTGGTATTCCAAATGGACCCAAGCATCATGGTGCCTTTTGCTAGACAAATATTTTGAACACCTGTCTTGGTGCCCAGCTGCTGGAGAGACCTCTTGGACACAGACTCTGGGGCTGGAGAGACTGTGAACACGAGTGAAAATTATTTCTTCCCCTCAGTTCTTACTTTAAATAACATCTGCTTTCCCTCCTATAAGGGCTCACATTTACAGTCTATACCCCATTGCAACAGTGTTTCTATACTATTCACCAATAAAAATTAAATCTTAGCAATCACATTTTTGTGGGAAGACACAGATGATATCCACAGTCTATCAGCAAAGTAACAGAGAGGCTTGCCTACGAAATGAAATATGGTAAAATCCGTTCTAAAGTCTTCTATGCAGATGGGCAGGAATAAAAATGCTTATATAGAAAAACATCTTTGTAAGAGAGCAGGCTGTAAGGAGGCAGGAGAACTGTATCACAGGTACATTCAGAACTGTAACCACTTGGATACTACCAGGTTTTAAGGCTTGCAAAGCTGTATGCACTGACTCCCACTATGGCTTACTCATTAATGACAGGAACAGTATTTGGCTAGTATTTAGAAGACTACACAGTTTGTCACAAATATAAAAAAGAAGAAAAGAAGAAATATACTAGAAGATGGGAAATTATTAAAATTCTCCTTTAGAAGTTCTCCATTGTCCAGTCCTTTGCAGGAATAGAGAGTAATATTTCCTAGTAGAGGATATCACAAAAAATGACTGTACAATCCATAACACTCCCTACTACAGCTACAAGAAAAAAAATAAGGTCACTTAGGTTACTGAGCAGTATTAGCACAGGTAGCTAGTGCACCCTGCCCCCTCCCAAGCTGAAATACATAAGTACACTGGTAGCATTATTTTGAAAATGGAGCAATACTTGCTTCCTTCTTGCTCAAGTATACTATTACCAAAACTGTTTTTATGCATTGCCCAATTATTCCCACTCATCTTTGAAATCACAGTTTCTCTGGTCAAGGTTTTGGATCCCAAGCTTCCTCAATATATCAAAGCTACAGGGGACAAATCTGTACATATTCTAAGAAAACATTACCTCATTAATCATTTTACAGTAGTAAAACACAGATTAGGTTATCAACTGAACAGCTCTGGAGGGGCACAGAAGCAGAGTGCAGGGAAGCAGTCCAGCTGTAGTGGGACTGTGCAGTGACTGTGGAGCTCAGTTAGGGGTTAGGGCCTCAAAGCAGGGAGCACTCTGGTCCCGACACCTGGAAGGAGACCAAATAGAAACCATGAAACTATAACAAGCAGTGGTCTCTGCTAAGTTACACTCTCAGCCAGTGACCTAGAAACTTGAGTTTCATATCCAGGGCTTACTGCTCATCTTTGTTCCTAATTATGTGGCATTTAAGTTTGTATGGCCACGCACTGACAACACCACAAGCCACCAAGGTGTTTCAATCGCACTATAAAAGCCCCCTTCTCTTCAGAACTGACTGCAAGTCTGCTAGACCCACAGAACAACAACATTACTCGGCCAAATGCCAAGTCCTGCACCTGGGGCACAACAACCCTATGCAGAGCTACAGACTGGGTGAGGTCTGTCTGGAGAGCTGCCAGGAGGAGAGGGACCTGGGGGTGTTGGTCAACAGCCGGCTGAACATGAGCCAGCAGTGTGCCCAGATGGCCAAGAAGGCCAATGGCATCCTGGCTTGTATCAGAAACGGTGTG
>WAAB01016523.1:0-29320 GCA_013389865.1 Piaya cayana | reverse complement strand
GGGAATGGCCTCAAGCTCCGCCAGGGGAGGTTTAGGTTAGAGATTAGGAGGAAGTTTTTTACGGAAAGGGTCATTAGGCACTGGAATATGCTGCCCAGGGAGGTGGTTGATTCGCCTTCCCTGGAGGTGTTTAAGTTACGGGTGGACGAGGTCCTGAGGGACATGGTTTAGTGTTTTGTGGGAGTGGTTGGACTTGATGATCCGGTGGGTCTCTTCCAACCCGGTGATTCTGTGATTCTGTGATTACGTTTTTCCTCCTCTGCAGATGGGGGGGACGCGGTCTGACCTGAAATGCACTGCTTCTCCACAGTCACAACTCAAGGGAAGAAGCAATGCTTCATCTCCAGAAACACATTATCAATACCCTGCTAAAGAGACTGCACTTGGCAAGAAGGACTGGAAGGAAAACAGATCAAATTCAAGGGAAATCTATCAGGGTTTTCCTAACAGTAGATGCTGATGTAAATCTGCAACCCTTCACAAGGCAGCCACAACGCATACCACACACAAGCAAACACCTTAGGTTAGAAATACGCCGCGTCCCTCTCACGAGACTTTTTTAGGCTAAGACACACATCCATTAGTGCCATTAACTTGAAAGGTTAATTCAGGCCTAGGCTACAGCTTCTGGGTAGTACTTCCAGTCAGCAGCAATCAGAGACAGAGGCTCCTGGGAATTATGACCCTGCAGAGAAAATCCGGTCAAGATGGCATAGTTGCTCTTCCACACCTTCATGGGTCTCTTGCCACCTCTCCCAGTCCCCAAATAGTCAAAGCTATTAAACATTCACTTGCTGGCAGTCAGTTGTCATATCCTTAGTTTTAAAACTACAACTACATAATTAAACCAAACAATGCTCAAGGACTTCACACCATTTTTCTCAGCATCATTAATGTAAGCGGTCTTGGCAGAAGTGAAGAAGCATAGAAGAGATACAAAACCTTGAGAAGAAAATAAAATAAGTTCAAGAATATATTTAATAAACCAGTATCTAAACTAAAATTAACCAAGGAATCAGTACTCCCTCACCTCAGGTCTCCAGAATAACCAGTACCTATTATTTATTTATTCTGAAAACTCACCTTTCCAGAAAGATACCAGTTTGGCACAGTAAGATTCAATTTTACTGAGGCTGAACTTGACATCAATACACTTCAAAAAGTTTTCATGCATAGAGGCAGCACAATTCACATCCTTCACCACATTTTACATAGGGAAATCCTACAGGCTTGCCTCCAAAAATACAGAATCAGTGTCTGCATCCTCCCCTTGAGTCCTCCCAGGCCCTGTCCTGCCAACTTCTTCCCTACCTGATTAATGTTCTTGTTTCCCTTAACGTCTCCAAGATCAGCACTCTCATTTTCCAGTTACAGAATCCCTTTGAGGGATAATGTAGCTATCAAAGATAGGCACAAATGATAAATGAGATAACTAAAAGTTTTTCAAACACTCCTTTGGACAGTACTACAGTGACAGATGCTTGGAAAAGTTTTAACAGCAGAATGACTTCCCTTTGGTCACTTTTTGCCGTATTTGTGAAACCTGGTTTTACTCATATTGTTTTGCCTAACATAATTCTTTCAGAATTAGTGAAACTCTTCAACATTCTTTCCGGGGGGTGAGGGGGTGGGGAATAATTATAGCTTGAAGTACCCCTTCAGGGTGTTTTGAATTATTATTATTATTGTTGTTGTTGTTGTTGTTGTTGTTGTTGAAAAAAAACAAGAGAAAGAGACCCCAAAAGTCTTCCACATCCACATACTTCAGCTAGGGAATTTCTAGGTTTTGGATTCCTCATTCCTCTTTTCCAATCCTGTTCATTTCTGAAGAGAGAGTGCTTCAAAACCAAGAATACCTCGACAAGCAGAAGAACACACAGCTCCATTTTAAGATGCCCTGCCCAGTCTGTCATGGGTTTCTGGCCACAGTGTCTCAAACAGCTGTCGAAAAAACTTTGAACTTCTCAGCCAAATCTCAGTGCATCTAAGTTAGCTTCCTTCTTTACTCTCCTGCCATAATAACAAGTGCCAGTTGTCAGTCCCTCTTTTTTTTCCAGGACAAGACCTCATTTGTAGCTGCAAAAGCAGTAAAAATCTGGTGATATTTGGCCCAACTGCTATGTCCTGCTGACAGCTGGCACAAACAAGATGTTAGAGAGAAAAAGGAGGCAGATTTCCACTGAGATGTCAGACAGTTTTCTAAGCCCAACATTGGCTGCACTAAGAGCAGCTGAGCTGTTGCAGATCCTGGTGCACCAGCTCCCTCCAAACAGCATAGTTCCTAACCTGAAGATCTCAAGCACTAGCTCAGCAGTGTGAATAAAGGAAGCAAACAAAGACGATGAATAAAAGCAAAAGGAAGAAAATCAACAATATCTAAGGCTACTTCCACTGCTTTGGAAGCACTGTGAATATAACAATTCTTTCCAGTACCTATTTCTTAGTTAGCATTGATTTGCAAGGCTTTAAGGCATTCAGTCACCCTCCTAGATCAGCATTCTGATTAGCAACAAATCTCTACAAAGGAAACTTCAAAAAGGAAAGTTGAAAATATTCCAAAATTCACATGCCAGCTGTGCCCAATGGGCAGAACCAGAGGAATAATTTATACTTCCCATGTGCTTTCCTGAAATCTCTTTGAGAAGTTAATTACTTCTAGAAATTGAACTCATTATCGGGCAAGAAACCTCTAAATATTAATGTTTAAAATGATTTTTTTATTTTAGAAGCTTGAAATAATTGGTTTTTTTAAACTCTTAGCTGTCTATTCTGAAGCTGTGTAAATCTTGAAGAAGTATTCTTTCTCCCCTTTGAATTTTCAAATTCTTGATTTTTAAGAGAATGAGAAAAGGTAAAGAGTGAGATAAGTTTTATACGCCTGTTTTCTGCTACTACTCTGAAAGCATTACAGATTCATTAGCAGTATTTATTCTGAACTGAGTCAAATCTGTTCTACACATATTGTTTTTCTTGTTTGTTCTAACTGCACCTACTTATGGCATCAAGTCTAAAATCTGACAAAAATAATTAAAGAGTCATCAAACATGTAATTCTCTTAACTGCACTGAAACAGCTTCCATCTCTACCTTTCTGACCATCATCATATTTTAAATACTTCTTGATCGGTCCATAAAATCTCCTGGACTTGTCTAAAGAGAGTTCTCAATGCAAAGCCAATGACACAAACTTTATTTCTTTCTATACTGCAAGTTTTCAATAATGAATATTTTAATATTAAAAGTAATTAAAACAAATCAATTCTATACTGGTTTATTTTCTTCTGTTATTGCAGCCTGGCAGCCTATTATATAAATTGTATTCCAGTTAACTCTCCTGAAAGTTCTCCCAGAAAGTAGTTTCGACCAGCTCTGCTAAGGTAAACCTTCACTTGTGACATTCTCAGAGGCAACTGGGAATGTTAGAGTTCAAACACTTAATTCATATTTACAATAGCATGACCATATGTCTCTTAGGTTCCAAGTGCTCTTTTTGATTCAGAATGGCCTTTTCCTCTTTACATTTAAATTCATTCTTTATTTTGCACTGTACCTAACAGCAGAGAATTTAAAAGATCCCTTTGACTAGCACCATCACTCTTTGTAGAGAAAAGAGGAAGAATATTTCTACCCAGGAGAAAACCTGTGACTACATGCAAACAGGATAAAATATAGCAAATGAATTTTGCTTCACAGAGCATTCTGAAGTCATCTTTCTACATAAATAAATACTGTTTTGTCAGTGATCTCTTAGATGTTATTAAATCTCTAGTGTCTGAACCTTTCCCTTTCAAATACAAAAGCACCAGAGCTAGAGTGGAAAAAAAAGAAAAAAAAGTCAGCAGAAATGAGGTATTTGATATGGGTTGTTCCAATTGGTTTATCTGGATCTTTCCTGAAGTCTATGCAGAGCACGCAGTTTATTCGAGCAACAGTAGCTGACAGAGTGGTTTGCATTTGGGGCACTTTCTCCTTTCAACAGCTTTCTCCCACAATCTGAATCATTACAGAACCTAGATATGGGTTTAGCAGATAGTATATTGCTTTGATAGAAAGAATGTCCCAAAGAAAAGCTCATTCTACCACATCTATGCCTGATGTAGGGGAAAAGTATACATGTAGGTATGAAAGTTTAGCAACATCAAAAGCTAGAGCAATGCTCAAAAAAAATCAAAAAATAATCATACAGCTTCAGTCAATGCAGAAGAAAAATCAGCATATATGAAGGCTTCTGTGCAAAACACCTGAGAGCTAGGCTCAATCATCCAATTGAGCTGAGACACCCATACACACCCACTAAAAGAGGCAAGCAGTCTCACTGCTAGGAACATGGCCCCAACACTTCTGCATCAGCCCTCACATCCACCCTCCTTGCCTCGAGATAATTCAGCTGGATAATTTAATTTAGTCAGTAGGTGAAAAGGTGACAGGTCTGCACTGCTGGGGGCAAAGCCATCACTTGAGGCAAAAGCAAAGAGTTCAGTCACCTTATAAAACTTCCTTCATCCTCATCATGCTCATATGACCCATATCTAATGGAGTGGGATTGAAAACTTTTGATGACTTCAGAACTCTCACTTACGTAGTACACTGGGTATTACTCAGCTTCAGGGTGGTACATTGGTTCGACTAGTGTGGATGCTCTACTTATAGCTCAGTTGCCTCCTTCCAACCTACATCCATTTATAGATCTTGTTAGTCCAAACTTATCCTGAAAGAAAATAAAATTTTAAAAGCTATCTTCTCTTTATGTAGCAGATTTTACTACACAAAATGTTACTGGCATTTAGTTTAACTGCACATATACCAACACATCATGTATCAGGAAATGCAATGACTCATGATCTTATCCGCCCCAAGATGTACTGCAGAAGTGACCATCATTACAAAACACCTAAGTTCATAAATAGGGCCAAATATTGAGGTTGAACCAAATAATCCCTTAAAAAAATTACACGTTCATATATTATCAGATCATTAACTACCGACAAAAGCTTGTGTTTCCAATGACAACAGACAGGCTGTGGAGAAGCCATCATAAGCACTCTATCTCCCATACAGCAATCTCACTGCTCCAGCAGTACAGGGATCTACAAATACCTGTACTATCACAGAGTACACTTAAATTTAGTACTTTTTTTTCAAAATTAAACACAAATTTGGATTAATCTTTCATTTTAAAATTTTACTTTACAGAATGTCAAAACATTTTTGGAAGACATAATCATAACAAAAAATTTGTACATTCCCTGGAGACAGTCTGTGGAGTTTCAATACACAACATGACTAGTAACTGGTATGATTTTTCACAGCCAAAGTTACAATTAACAAAAAGTTTCTACAAAAAGACTGAACACATTATTATCTGGGCTGTTCAATGCTGCAGAAATAAGGTTTACAGCCTCCTTTAATACTGTACATATTTAATTACTATTCTTGTTTAGAAAAGCACCAAAACTGGCATCTCATGAAAATAAGATTTTCTCTTGGTTGTGGATTAAGGCTGATTTTGCTACTGGAATTTAAAACTGCAATTAAAAGATAGCTGAAAGTTCTCTGGAGCACTGCACTGCCATCAATAACTGCTGCCCCAAAGGACATAGCATTTCAGACCAATTTTTTTCCCCAGGTTTTATCCTCCCTTGCAGTTTAACAGTTCCTGGGAAAACAAGCTGAAACTTATCATACAATAATAATTCCTAAAATATAAACAAAATGTGCTTTTATCACTTTTTAAAAGGACAATCCACCAGCAAACTGCAACAGGATAAAACCTGCCCCTTGCTAAAGCCATGCACACCTCCACATACACTCCACCTCACCCCATCTACTCCCCAAGCACAAGACAGGCAACAAAACATTTATTCCACAATTCTTGATATGATCCCTTGCCTATACATTCCTATCATGGCATTGTAAGGTGATCTCACCTTTCTTATTTAAATTACTATTTCATTGCTGTCATCAAATAAAAAGCCACAGGATAAAAATGAATCCGTTACATCTACTTTGTTAAATACTGTATTATCAGCACCTCTCTTGAGAGCCTAGAGTTCATTTTCAGTTGGTAAAGGAGGAAGTAATCTTCAGTCAAGCTAATCCTATGGGAAGGTAAGCAATTCTTCCAACGCTCTTCAACTCTCGAGTGCTTCTTTCATTCACAGAAAGAATGATTCAGAAGTATCTACCAGGCAGCTCCCCAGTTCTCACATGCTTGTCAGCACCTGGCACCCATAGCTCCAATAATTCACTTCCTTTAAAAGTTGCTCCATTTCTTTCTGATTTTATAACACATTTTTAAAAACGACTGCTGTACAGGCAGATAGAGCTCGCTCTCCTGCAGTGACTTTGTTCCCAGGCTCACAAGCCTAAGTAACTTTGAAAATCACTGTCACAAACCCTTACCAAAAAGAGGCCAAGGGCAGCAACCTCAATGTAACTTTGGTAGGCGCAAAGTTAAGAGCAGTCTCATTCTCTTAACTAGTGTGAGTTCTTGAAATAGATGAACAGCTTCTGAATCAAGCTGAGCAAGGCAACGGGAAAATCTCATTAACTACCCCCAACACTGATTTACTAAAAGAAGGCAGGTACGCGTTAGCAGACAGAGATGCACCCACAGGACAAGTCCATCACTCTGTTCACAGAAACACATTCTTAGTTTTCATTAAAATGTATGTCGTGTCTCATGGAAAGGTATTCATTACATAATGCTTTTCACTGGAAGTAGCACCAGATTTGATTTTTGAACCAGTATATTGCATTATTAAAAGTAATTCTTATGGCATGTATACCTCCTTACTCTTAAACAAAGGTTTCTGGGTACAAAGTATGACTGTTCTTACACCAATTGACATAAACAACAATCAAAGCAAATATTTTTGCTACAAAACCAGAAACCTCAGAAGAATGGTTAAACAGACCACATAATCAAACTACAATGAACCAAACAATAGAATCCATAACTTCAGGAATATTAAGTTACATTATCACAACTAAGATTTCTTAAATCCAGTGGAAGCAAGAAACATAAGGACAAGGCAGTATAAAATCTCCATTACATCAATAACTTCAGTAAGCAAATACTTCTTAAGCAGTGACATCCTCACTTCGCTGTTGGGTTAAAGGAACATTCCTGACTCTGTTTAAAAAGAAGTAATGCCTAAAACTGTTGACACAGGGACAGCATTCTGAAACTAGGCCATATGAATGTCACTTCACTGTTAGTGAGAAAAAAAAATCAACTACAGTAAAACCCTGGCCAGCACTGCAACAACGTTATGCCAACTAAGCAAGCCCTCAATCAGACCCATGGAGCTTTGCTGCCTTTCTGTTATAAACACTCTCTACAGACACTTATTTTAATTTATATGGAAATGCACGCAAGCATGCCCACTCCTCTTCTACCATTATTTAGTATAGAAAATTCTGAAGTTATCATGTGAACCATAAAAAGTAGCTTTTGTATATAACAAGTTTATGAAAACATAGGGAAAACCTCTCTCAAGTGATTTCTTATCATATGTATGTTTACTGAATTTCCAAACACATATTAAACATAAATATCATGTAATTCCTGGTTCTGCATATACTGCATCACTTCACTGGAAAACATTTCAGGAAAAAAAAGCAAACAGCTTGCTCACTTCAAGCTGAATTCACAAAGCTATCCATGTGAATCACAACACTTAAAGCCAGTACAAGCTGCATAGAGAGGTGCGCTCCTGACCGGTCTGCTGCACAGGCGAAATCCATCAGAATGCGACTCTCACACACTCGCAGAGCAGATGTGCAGCTATGCTGTAATCATGGCAGTTTTCACAAATAGAGTGACAATCACGGAGAGAAGTTAAATAAACTCCAGCTATCTAAACAGTAAGCACAGAAAATCAGAATGTTGGTGGATGGTCCAAGTACCACTTCCCGATGAAAGACTCGGGAAGATCTTCCTCCATTGTGCTTACATAA
Source organism: Piaya cayana (assembly GCA_013389865.1). Taxonomy (NCBI): domain Eukaryota; kingdom Metazoa; phylum Chordata; class Aves; order Cuculiformes; family Coccyzidae; genus Piaya; species Piaya cayana. Next base: position 21,359 of record WAAB01016523.1, on the reverse strand, counting down.
CAGAGGACATAAAGGAGAAAACATTGCATCGAATATAACCTCTTCTCAGATACCCTTTTTTATTACTACTCCCTATCTTATTACTACAATTACAATTGCCTAATCTAGCTTCTGCAATTCATCTCCTTATCTATACAGCGATTATTTATCTAGCTATAGACTGAATTTATTGTAACTGAATGATTCCTATGGTTTACTTTAGTTTAGAAACAATAAGTACCAATAAAAACAACTTTAAGGATTTTTGATCATTTTCATAAGACACCTTCAAATTTACTACAAAAATACTAGGAAAATTCTTTTGATTATTTCAGCAAGAACACTGACTACTAAGGACTATTACATGGTATAAATTTGAAAAGATGGAGTTAGTCAGAAAGGCTGAAACCAAATAAAGTGAAAAGCAAAACCTGCAAGGACTCTTGTTCTGAAATATTCACTGCTTTAGCCTACAAGTCTTAAGTCTAAACTTCATTAGTCCAAAACACAAATGACAGCAGTTAGTGCAAAAAGCAAATCTCACGTCTGAACAAGCTACTAGGCTAAATTAAATATCTACATACTCTCCTAGCGCTGATTAACACAATGTACAATAAATAACTTGCTAACTCCTTCAAACAAGACAGACTGGTGAAACAAACAGTGCTGTACTGGGGTAAGAATCCCAATAGAGGTATTTTGATTAAGTGTTGCATGAGTGGAAATTGCATCCCAGCACACCTCAAACAGCAATTTAATGAGATGTGACTTAAAGACAAGTTACCAGATACCTCCTGCTTTTGACTTTTTTGTTTTCATAAATACCAGAAATTTAAGACACAAGAAACACTTTGCTGACGTACGATTACATCATCTTTATCAGCTCCTGGCATGCTGTTATTGAGCTGCTGTGCTTACAGTAGCAGAGCCCGCTGCTCAGTGCAAAGCAGCTCCCAGACTCAAGACCCTGCATTGAAGCATGTGCGAAGGGGTGATCTGAGGACAGACGGGTTGTCTTTACTGAGAGCATCCTCGCATTCGTGGGTTCAATTAAGGCAAGAAATCCTTGAGAAACTCTAGATCCAGGCTATTTAAAAGATTAAACTGGGAACCTTTTGCAGGTTTGAGACACAAAAAAGATAACCCCTGTAAAACAGTCTGTCTAAGGATAACGGTTTCACTCCAAAGGAGCGTTTGCAGCTTGGCAGAAGTAAGCCACAGCGTCAGCACCCCATAATTCTGCAGAGATAAGCAACTATGTGTCGCTCCTCTGAGACAGCAAAGGGTGAGAAAAACTTCATCAGAATGAAAGAAACAACATATAAATAAAGAAGATCTTGCGTGATGGTTGGAAATCAGACAGCACACTCCACTTGCCTTTCAGGTGGCTGTGCCAAGCTGCACCCGCACACAGGACCGCTAAACCCCAGCGTTTTAAGCATCACTGTACAGAGCAACGTGCGAAGAAAGCCAACACCCCCCCTCCAACTGCGAGGCTGAACTCCCGGCGCCACACGTACCGCTGCCGCTGCTCCAGGATTTGAGCAGGGACTTGATGCTGATCTCGAAGAAGAGGGAGTCCTGCAGGCTGAGCATGGTGCCGGGGCAGCGGGGCGCCCGCATCCGCGCCAGGACCGCGCCGGCGCCCTCCCAGTGACGCAGCGCGGGGGGCGGAGCCGCTCGGGGACCCCCCGCGCCCCGCGGAGGCTGCGCGGCCAGTCAAGGCCGGTCCCAGCCCAGTCCCAGCCCCGGCCTCGCGGAGACGCTAGCGAGAGTTCGATAAACTTGCGCCCGTCGGTGACGTTGCAGCGAATTCGATAACCCGCCCCGCGCTGCTTCGCACCAGCCTTCTGCGCCAAAGAACGCGGCACAAGAGAAGGGGAAAAAAGAGACAGGCGTCCCCGAAGGTCACAAGGAGTATTCCCAGGGTGGATGATTTCAAGAGAGCTACAATAGGTTTAGTTTCAACACCTACAGAGAGACTAGCAGTTTGGGGAGTTTTTCTTTTAAAGGACCTTACAACGCGATTTTGACGTTTGTGATTGTTTACTTCATTCAGTATAATCTCAAGAGCCACGATGGAAAGCATCAGGCATAGAGCTGTCTGGACTCGTAGGAATGCAACTCAACACCGCCTTAGCTGGGGCTCAGAAATTCTGAGCATCTCTCCTACAAGAACAGGCTGAGTTGGGCATTTCCAGCCTGGAGAAAAGGCAGCTCCAGGAAGACCTTACAGCAGCCTTTCAGTACTTAAAGGGGGTTTATAAGAAACATGGGGACAAACTTTAGCAGTGCCTATTGTGACAGGACAAGAAGTAACCTTTCCAAGATAAGGGAAGGTAGATTTATACTGGATACATGGAGGAAATTTTTTACAATGAAGGTGGTGAAACACTGGAACAAGGAGGTCGTGGCAGCCCCATCCCTGGAAAGATTCAAGGTCTGGTTGGATGGGTCTCTGACCAACACGATGCAGTTGATGTCTCTGCTTCTGTACTAGGGTTAGACCAAATGACTTTTGGGGGCCCCTTCCAACCCAAAGTATCCTATGATTCACCACCATTCTTTCCAGACGAAGCAAGATACCCCATCAACAGCCTTTGTCCATCTCAGCAGTACAAGATAAACCTCCTTCACTCTGCCCCCATTACGTTGTACCGCAAAAGGGTAGCTACACCCTCTGTCAGCTGGAGGTCTTATCTTTACACAGGTCACAAACACACTTGGAAGCATCTCAAGATTTTAATGGACAACTCTACAAGTAGTTGAATATTTCATGAATATTTCTGCATAATGAGAAAAATAAATAAATGACAGGGAGAAAATAACACTTGTTAACGTAGCTGCCACCAAACTGTATGTACATTACCCAAAGATCAAATACTGCAAATCAAGAGAACTGGATATTGAGATTACTGAGACACTTGCTGCTAACAATAGTTACCTATGCCCTCAGATAAACTGGAATTATCTGAAGTTGTTTAAAAGATTTAAGAATGGTGTGCATCAAATACTTCTACAGTTTGTTTTTTGTGGGTTTGAGAGGGCTAGGGGGAAGGTTGACTGGGGGGTGGGTTTGGTTTTTTTAAATCTACAAACTTCCAAAATACAAAATAACAATCACTAGCAGGGAGGTGGACCAGTCCATGTCCAGCTATATAACTCTAAAGGATAGGTCTAACACCAAGGCACTGGAGAAGGATCGGGATAAGCATGTCACTGCACTAGCCCATTCATCCATCAGCAGCTGCTGTGCAACATTCACTCAGGAGATTAATGGTTTTATTTAAAAAAGAGACTTGTGTGGTCACTCAGTTTTCATAGATTAAAAAGAATACAAATTTCCCCATGCAAAAAAAAGAAAAAAGTATTTTTCTATAATACAATATGAATTGCTACCTATATTTGGATAGTCCTTTGTTTCTGCCCAGATAGGGTACAAACGTGCATCCATACGACATAACTCTTTGGGTCATTGCATCAAACTGGCTTTCATAAGCCTGTTACAGGTAACACTGTCTACTCTGTACCTCCAATCACCTCACACTCCTTTTTCATCACTTCTTTTATGAACAGTCAGTTATACTTCAAGAATTCCTTTTTCCTCTTGCTAAATAAGATGTAACAGAGGTTGTATTTTGTTACAAGTAAGATATAAAGGTCAGATTTTGGAACCAGCTGATGAACTTCACCACCAATTTGAAAGACTGTTAATTATGGTTAGTCTCTGACTGTCTTAAACACTGAGCTACAGAGAATTCTTCAAAGGGATCCTTGTTAACAGTGCACATTCCAAACTCATGAGCCAACTCTCCCAGCACCTCAAAAATAATGACTTTTTAAAATACTCTTTGGGTTCTTTGTAACTGCCTTTCCCCCCTTCTCAGCTTTGATTCTTCAAGATATTAGCATCAGAAATTTACTAAAAAAAACCCAATCACCTCAGAAATCCCAGGAGATAGACTAAAAAAGCCCCACAGAAATACTAAGCTCAGTGTTTCAACTCCCAGAGTCCTGTTAAGAAAGTTTTCAACAAACAGAAGAGCTGTCAGCATTTCTCTATCTCAGTGTTTCAAAAGTTCATGAATGTTAGGAAATCATTCTAAAAATTTGCATTTATTTATTTATTATACTGATGTGTTTGAGCCCCTTGCCCTGTCCCTTACCCCTCCCCCAAGAATAATAATAAATACAAGTCCATTTAACAAGAGGGGTATAGGATCTGTTGGTGTCTTAGCATTATCATACACAAATCAGTGTCATAAGCATTATCGAACTATAAAACTGTACAAAAGACTTAAAACATTTCTCCTTCCTCGCAGGCCAATTTACATGCTTTTATAATCAAAGATGTATGGAAGACAACTACTGCAGTTCTGGGCTTCTTGGGTTTTTCCTTTGAATTGATTTAATGAAATAACCTAGTGGACACTAGAATAAAGAGAAGAATTCAGGATAAACCACAAAGTTTGTACTGTGACCTTTTGTTTTATTTTTAATAAAAACAAGAATAGTAGAAGCAGGAAAGGAAAACCATGGATTACACACCTCTGAACCTTGCCAAGCACAGAAGAGGCTAATTCACTGAGAAAAGTGCAATAAAACTCATCGTGTAGAGTTACAAGATACCATCATCATGTACTTCTAGAACTGTTTATGAAAATGTCATTTTTTCAAGTTCCTCATTTTCAGAGAGAAAAGTTAAACAGACTTCTGAAAAGTTTAAAATTGAAAGCAAGTATGTTCCCTGTGAAAAAGTCTAAAAATACCTATCACTTTGGAGTACTTATATGGGAATTCTTCCGTAAGATTATTATTTTACTACCTGGATAGAAGATGGAAGAAAAAGCACTTACTATAAGCCAGTAGTTTTGATCTGGACTTGGTGTATGTAAGAAAAACAGTACAAAAAAGAAACTCTCAAACTGAAGATTTGTGCATAATTATATTAGTAGGCTGGACATTACAGAAATCCAATAAATTTGTAGTTTATATACCAATCCAAATATTTATATACCTTTTTATTCTGGACTGGTTAGGATTTCACTACTAAAGGGAGCAGACTACTATCAAGCCTATGGTTTTGATACTTTCTCAAGAGTCAAGGCGAGATATGTGTGAATGAGCACACTGCTACCAGTGTGCAGATGTGTTCAATCTGCAAAAGCAAGTTGTTTGCTCTCTACTAAAATGATTAATGCAAGTGTGCACTCCACATCATGCTTTTTGTTTATGTATGAAAACCTTTTAGTAAAGACAATAGCTAGAAGAAAATTGCTTGAACTGCTTCAGTGACGTGAGTCTGAAGACTTCAGGCTGCAAACAGATCTATATGTTACGAGATTCACCCACAGTAAGCCCAGCTGTTCTAGGAAGTATTAGACCATCTAGTCATGGTACCATAAAAGCAGAGTCAATCCAGAACTTTTAAATGTAATATTAAGTATACATACAATAAGCCACAATAGAGAAGATTTGCCCCAAGAGTTATAAGCAGCTACAGGGCTCAAGCAATATAAAAGACCAGACACTATCATGCTGTAGTATAGATAACAGAAGTTTTCTTTTCTTTATTTGTAAAATTTGGAATTTAATAAAAACATTTCTAAAAGGATTGCTACACTTACTAGGATTGATACATTTACTCCAAATGTGTATGCAGAGGTCATTTGTACAGCTACATTAATAAAGTACCATCATGACATTTTCTTGGAGCTGCCAAGAAATATCAGTAGCAACTATTTTGAACAATGTACATAAAATAAGTGCCCTGTACAACAACTGCTGTTTCTGTAACCGCCAGAGCTCTGGTCTGTGGCAAAGACCAACATGCAAGACAAAAAAAAAGAATAATATGGTTCACAGCATGTTGTTCCACCTTCATCTCTGCAGACAGTGAGGGGATTTTCATGACTGAAGATATTGCCAACTAAGCTATCTTAAAAGAGCAACATTTAACTTTTTAAAGTTTAATCTTAAATAATGTTATTTCTTTGCCATTTACGTCATTCATTTATGTTTCACAAGGAACCTCATTGGCCTAATTTCCTTTTCTTTTTTCCCCCCTCTCATTTGAAGTGTTATTCCCCAGCTCTACAATAGTTTTATTTCCCTAGAAGTACACTCCTATCATACTACCTCCCTCCCAAAACCCCAATGCAGTTCTTACTCTTTCCTCCTGGGGTGGATGAGATAACAGAATATGATTTGTCTACTTATCTTTACAAAATAATTTGCATTAATCATTCCAGCATAAATATTCCATTTTAAAAAAATCATAGCTAAAGGCATTTTTTTAAGTTATGTAAAAACTATGTAGTTGCTGTTGCTTCCAACAGTTTCTTTGAGGTTTTCAGCCCTACTACATTCATCTTCAGCACAGCATCAACTGCCAGAAAATGCATTCAGGCAAAGAACTACAAATAATATTTCTCATTTAAAGTAAATTATGAGTTTTCCAACTAGTTTTGGAAGAACACTGGAGATGTACAGTGTAGCACACAGTCTCTGATTAGCATTGGAGAGGATATTATTAATATTTAACTTTTCAGTAAGTTAACATCTTGATTGAACAGTAATCCTACCTTAAAAGAAAACATTTTAAAAAATCCCACCAAAACCGAAATCCCCAAGCAACTCTCTTTAAATTATTCTTTAAAGAAAGTATCATTAGTTCCAGAAAAATCAAATAGCTTTCAATAAGGCTGTTTAACAAAGACCTTACCAACTTTGTAAGGATTTTGACTAAACAGATTTCAATCCGGCCCTTCCTGAAATTCAGCTTTCCAGATCAGCGAACGTTACAAGATTACAAGGAAATGAATTAGTAATAAAAAGGTGAAACATTGCAAACAACTCAGCAGGCAGTTCTGAGACTATATTTAACCAACTTCTCTCCCACAGCAAAGGAGACAGGTAAAGCAATACCCAAACCTATAACTGTTATCATATCTCATGAGTCCAATAAACCTGAGTTTCTCTATTTTCAGTGTCACTCCTGTAGTTAAAATTTTAGGGAACTCAAGTAGTTTATTCCCCCCTCAGATGCTCAATTTTGACCTTCCATGACTTCAAATAAACCTTGAGGCTATAAAGCCCCACTGGTACAATTCTGCCTGGACTGGACAACTTGAAGTACATGCCCTGGATCCGATCTGCCCAATTCTGTACCACATCAGCCTCCTTACTGTGCTTCAGCATTAATGTACTAATGTACTGGTTTTGGTGAACCAGCCCTCCAGTTTTCACCAACCTTTTAAATGGAACCTGGAAACAGAGCTACAGGGAAAATCCTAGCTTAGTTGCTGGGCGTTTAAATGGATAGAGTAGGGAAAGGCTTAACTCTGCTACCCTACAAGGCCTTAAGACAACTGCTACGAGTCAGTTATGTTTCTATTTTTGTTGCTCCTCTCAAGCTGCTGGATGTCTGTGCCACTTTGATGGGAAACATCATATTTGCATTATGTGAGGTTCTGCTTCTCTATCCTTATAAAAGCACTAGGGGGGAAAAACCAAATGTGAAGTGTCTAGGAATTATCCAGGGAAACTTAAAAAAAAATGTGAATTTGCTATAGGTGTAAACTCAGCACCTAAGCCCCAAATATGGTAAAAGCCTCACAATTGCAATAGTACTTGGGCAGAAAATGTTCTCAGCTTGCAGACCCCTAAACTAGCCTTACATAGCAGCTCAAGATACTCACCTACCAGCCTTGCCCAGTGCCAGGAGACACATTTCTGCCTTACTCTCTCCAACAAAAGAAAAGGTGAACGTTTGCTCCTGAGCCAGTGCCATTGGCAGCTTGCAACCCATTTTTGTTTAGATGTTAAAGAACTTTGCAGCCCTACAGAATGCAGGCGTATGCCTGGTTCAGCCACCTCAGCCACAGATTGCTAGTGACAGGCAGGGCATGGATGACGTGGCAGATACCACTTCAGGTGTCTCTACTAAACCTCCTCTCAATCACAAGCCAATTACAGGCAGGAGAGGGAAAGTGACCTGCAGCAAAGCACAGACAAGCAATTTTCTCTAGAGGTTTCAACTGCTGCAATTGCCATTCCCAAAGTCTCAGTTACACATGGCAGGAGCATAAGGAGCTCCATCATCCACATCATAAATAGATAAATAAATAAAATTGCATTGACATGGCATTCTTCATAGTTGAAGTAAATTGGCATACTTTTTCACTCCTAAGACAGCATATGTTTAATTAAAAAAATGTCCTACAATGTCTTAGTTCCCAGGATTTAAACAATTAACTGCTTTTAATGCTAAATATTACAGCTTTCCCATCGCTGTGAAACAACAGATATTCTCATAGGAATGTGAAGCAGGTGTAGAAATAGAAATGCTTTAAGTTTAAAAAAGGTAATTAAGACACATATATTGATTTGCAAATCAGAATTAACAGAATTCATAATGAACCTTAATCCACCCTTAACCCACAGCAAGCAAACTCTAACAGTGAAGAAAAGCAAGAAAAGAAATACAAAATCAGAAAGGGAGAAAAGGAAAAGAAGTAACAAAACCAAAGGCAGCTAAGTAGCTAAATGCAAAAGTTAGATAACAAACACCTAACACACATTAAAACTTTACAAGGTCCCATTTGTCTGGCAGTTCTGCAAACAGTTCTCACAGCACAAAGTTCCCCGGAGTGTCTCAGCTGGAGGACTACCAAACAGCCTCAGGCAGCAGATGCATCTGTGCCAGCACTGGGAGAGACCACCCAGCAGCTACCAAGGCTTGTCATTTCACCTGCAATGCCACATGCAGCTCTCCATCCACACCCCAGCATCTGGCAAAGCAGATCAAAGGGAAAGGGACAGTATCACTCCACTGCCATCCCAACTGATTAAAGGAAAATGCTGAACTTGAACTGAAATCAGGTGGTAGAAATGCGTTCATGTAAACGGAGAATATGCTTAGACTTTTTCTATCAGTGGAACTGGCTTCTCTCAATTTATCAGTCATGTTATTTCTTGACAGATCACTAGCACATTGTTAATTTTCCAAACATGGATCTACATACAAATATAAATGATATAGTTTCATCAATTTCTGGGCAAATGAATTTACTCAATTCTACACTGCTCCTTCCTTGAATTAAGAGTTTATGGAAATTTCAACTCAAGAATAAAGAAAAATACTTTCAAACTAATTGTAAGCAACAGAAAACATACTGAAGAAATACAGTATTTTTATACAAGTTATGAGCTGCTTTTGTGTGTTTTACTTCCTGTTTTTCCCACTTTAAATTAAAGTATTTTCTGACTTAAAAAACATTCCTCCTTTAGCCAGTCATCTTCTCAAAGAAATAACTGAGGCAAGGCTCACCCCAGTGCATTTTAAGAGATGCCAAGAGATACCAGACATTTTTGGGTCAATGTCTAAAATGACTGTGCAACAGCATTCTGATGCTAATGTATCTAAAGCTCATACTGCCATACTGGTCTCCTCAGTCAGCAATGAAAGTCTCCCAAGCAATCAGAGTACAATACAGATGCTTATCACTACAGACATTATCAATAATAATGAGCTAAAGAATTATTATTTATGTAGTATATCTACATAAGGGGTATCATGCAGCTTATAATGTGAGAGTATGCCAAGTCCTAACCATCCAGAACATCTAATGAAAAACTGCAGCAGACAGGAACTTAATTTCTTTAGAAGGTACCACTGCTAAAGTGATGAGGCTTTCTTTGTATCAATAGTTCATTTGAATTTCTCATAACAAAACTTTTCTTTTATAAATAAATACAAACACCAAAAAAACTTCAAGTATGAGTTGAGATGACTTGTCTCAGGATCTCTGCAAGGATCTTTAAGAACTTGGCTGCAGAACAAGAAGATGCACATTGAGTAAAACTGCAGAGGCCATGAACACTGCTTCCCAAATCACAGGTATTCAACAGCACTTACTAATTGAGAAAACATAGTCCAAACTAAAGAAAGCACCCATGACATTTCCTTAGTTGAAGGGCAACTATATGCAATTCACTGATAAGTCAGAGACACAAAGAATGCCATTTACTGAAAATGGAAAGGCTTTCCAAAGTAGCCCTCGATTAAGATGAGATAGCTGAAATTATTTTCACTCCGTTTGGATCCACATAATACTTTTTACAAGGAACACATTAAAAGTTAGCATTCACAATGTTAAGAATAATTCTGTTATTAAAGAGCTCAAAACAAAAGAAACAATAAACAAATTCTACACATTAAGACATAAACCAGCTAACAAGTGCAGCCAGAAGAAACTGCCAACAGCTACCAGAAGTATCCTGAACTACTGAAAAATATCATGTCATGTCAAATGTGCCTCTTGCATTTAAAATTCACATTTTCATTAGAAACAGGAAAAAATACCCCTAGAGGAGATTAAGACTTGTTAGATCACCTGTAAACTAAAACTTTTACATTTGAAACATGGAACCTTTTCCTTTCCAACTGAAAAGTGAAGACCTGCTTAACAAAATCTTCAAATCATCATCTTTCTGTAACTTAAGTGTGCATTGCTGAAGTCACTAGTATGGCATTTTCATACACAACTGCTGATGCAACCCTGCTGGTAAAAATTGTATTGACCTTAGAAATACTTTCTGCAGCATTAGGGGGGGTATTTTGGATTTTTTTAGCCCAGTGATTGATTTTAATGTGTTTTAAAGGACAATAGTTTTTTTACTTAAATGAAAATGGCTCCTTAAAAATAAGCCGAGATTTTCATTTTATACAGTGTCCAGCAGCCTCTTATAAACTCTAGCTTTGGTTGCAGACAGACATTAAAGAAAACAGATAGCAGTGTCACAGGTACATTTCAAAATTTGTTCTACATGCCAGAGATTGAGAGTGCAAATTGTAAAGGAACAACAGGCTGAACCCTTCTCTCTCTCTCAAAATATCACCTTCAAGACCTGTGGACCATATAGATAAAAAGAACTCAAAGGAGTATTATGTCCTTGTATTGCCAGCTTATTATAGAGAGAATGCTTTTACAATAGCATATAGAATTATCTTTACAATGAGTTTCTCTACATGTTGTTGACTTCAGCACTTCACAGTTCCCCTTAATTGGTTATTGCAGGATCTGGGGAACACTTGCTTGTTTTTTCTGTCCGTGTTAAATTTTCTCTCATTCTCCTCATTCTATCACCTTTCTCCCCCTCTCCTTCAAGTAAGCTTTATTTTTCCCCTCCCCTAACTATCTTAGCGTAAAGTAATTATGCATTGAAAAGGTAAAGAGATATTTGCTTTATTTACAATCCCTCCCCTAACTTTTAACCACGTTATCTCAAAGAATTAGCCTAAAGATAATATTTTCAAGAATAGTTGCAGCTAAATATTGTCCAATTTCACGAGTATTTTTTTTCTTCCTTAAACCAGACTTCTTATTACTTCTGTCTTTTTGACTTAAGATTTGTGGGACAGAACGACAAAAAGAACAGGGCAGGGGGTGGAAACAAACATGAGAATTACTGACATTTACTTCCCAAATTTGCTGTTGGTTCTTTCTCTGTGTTCCAGTTTGCTGCCTGGTGTTGAGAGTGAAGCAGGATTTCCTCTTGGTTTAGCAAACTTAATAGTCTTACCAAGGACAGACATACACCAGGACTACCAAAAATGACTAACCAAGACAACTATACAGGTGGAAGGGTACAACCTCCTTTTTACAGCATTGAGCCATCACATTGGTTCAGTTGTCAAATGAAACCTTCTAAGTGCTGAAAGTTCAGAAGCTTCATAAAAATCCCTGCAAATGTGATGCAGAGAATCTATTAAGTGTGCAACAAGATTAAGAAAAATTGTAAGCTCTGTCCATGATATCAACAAAATAAAACAATAAAAACAAATAAACCAATAAAAAACAAATAAGTTGCCTGAAATGGCATGAAATCCATACAAGTAGCTGTTAACTATTAAGAAAAGGCCTTCTAGATCTACCTTTGAGCTGTCTGACACCCACCTTGAAAGAAGCACTAAGTTACAATTACTTTGCCACTCTGAGGTAATGGTAAGGTTAGGAAAAAGGGGGAAAAAATGAAAAAGGAAAAAAAAACCCCACAAACACTGTAGGAAAAAAGTACACTCATTGTAAATTCCCACATGCTTATTCTTCAGAGGAAAGCCTGAGACAACTACAGTAAAAGCATATTAGGCATACAGCCAGGCACACAACACAATTAAAAAAACCATCAGATCTCAAAAAAGTAGCTCCAAAAATCGCATTTGAGATATCTCCTAGAACTGCATTACATCCTTTTTTTTTAAAAACAGTTAAATATAACTATTTTCCATATTAAATATAAAATGAAAAAGTCAGGACTCCCTTTGCACTCAGGCTTACTTTTAAAAAGACTTGCTGGACAAAATTTGAGTTCATTATTGACTCCATCTTTATCAAATGCCTTAAATAACATTTACCCAATGGTCATGGTATCTGCTTATAAGCAGTAATAATAAAACATATAATCACTGCACTTAAAATAAAACTCTGGAGAGAAGCTTGTGATTCCATTTATCTAAAATATTAAAGAGTTTATTTTCCACAAATCAATATTTTTAAAACATTGGGTATCCAGAAGGTGACTGCTGCTTTTGGTGATGGTAAGACATCTAATGCTGCCCTCACTACTGACCAGAAAGGCCCTCTCAGTGAACTGATTCCCCTCACCAATTCATCTCAAAAATACTGTCCTCAGAATATGAGAACATTTTCTGCTTGTTTTGTGAAATGACTCAGCTCAGGTAAAGGCCACACCAGCACCTGACAGATGATGAGGTAGGGTTGTAAAGCTGGTAGCAAGATTGCCCCTTTCACTGGCAGCAAACCATTAGATCAGACTGATCCACTTGTAACACCACATTTAAACACTTAAATAAAATTCCCTTCCCCTGCCTTCTGTTGCAAATAGCTTCAAGGGCAGGTTCAAGTAACCTTTAGGGAAAGGTTCCTTATTACTTCATTTGGAAAATACAATTTCCTGGGGCATTACTCAAGCAAAACAATGCTATCTGCTGTGATAAGAAAATAGGAGAAAGCATTAGGGATTTTTATGTAAGGAGCATTATGGATCCCAAATAGTATTGCAGAACAGCCTCTGAACGTAAGCCCACTAACCCCTCCAGTCCTCTCTAACTAGAGCAAGGAACTCAAGCACAGAAGTTCACTTTTATTTAAGACAGATGCTTGGCTTCCTGGTCATCCCCTGCTGTACAAGGCTGATAAAAGTTGCAACACAGAGCTGAATATGTCCCGCAGAGTAGCTGGTATTACAGGGACACAGTGCTCATTGGCAGTTTATGTCAATCCAAACCCTGCTGTCAGCCCCGTGAGGCAATCACAACGCTATTACTCATTTCTTTACCATGGAAGAACCCTTTTCTGTTGGTTTATTGCTGCTCCCCTAGCAGAAGCACTTGAAGGGAAGCAGGTTTAACGTTTGCAAATGGAGTTTTCCATACACAGAAGTAACATGGACACTGTGAGCAATAAGAATACCCACATCACTGATAAATCTAGCAACTCTTGTGCAGTTATTGCAGGTTTGCCTTACAAGATAACTGAAGTGCCAACCTGCAACAGACGGGCACATTCCACACACCACAGGTACAGCAGCCGTTTGACAGTTTGCAGAGCAGTCATGGCATTGCCCTTTAAAACTACAAACAGCAAATTGGATAATGCAAAGTAGTTTATAAATGTGTCTGTATTTGTGTTTTGGGACATGAAAATACTTTATCTAAATATCCCAAGTGCATCTTTCTGTTTGATTAGAACTGCAGTGTTTTAGAGACAAATTTTAAAACTGAGAACATGTTGACTCTTAAGTGCTATAGCAAATTTCAGAGAGCTACTTATTAACATCTGTTAAGTGTTGTGATGCATACAATTATATGCAAATACTTCACCAAGTGAGATTTTTTTCTTGAGTTTTAATAAACTTATAAATCTGAAACAGACAGTTATGGAAGATTTCTAAAATACACTTGAAAACAGCCTGACAGGAGCTATGTATTTTACAAGACACATTTCTAAGGTCTGTATATACTAATTGAGGTAACATTTTGAAAGACAATACTGTTACTTGTTTTAATCCTAGAAAAAAAAAATCTCATCACTTGAATTACACATAAAATATTTAGGTCAGATATATACAAACTCAAGTAAGTGGTGTTATCAAAATAATACTCTTATGCTTTGCATGCCAGGAACAGGGGTTTTTTGAGTGGTTTGTTTAGGATTTTCTAAAATACTTTCATACTTTAAAATAATTATCAGACTGTATTTCACCAAAATTCTCATTTATACAAAAATGTTGCCTAAAAATCAGCAACAGGGAACAGAAAGGAAAACGAGAAAAAAAAAAAAACCACAACCAACCCACCTACTTTCAAATTCTCACAAATGCACAGGACAAACCACCTTAGCTTTAAACATCTATCAAGTTCCTTAATGCCTTCATTATACTAAATTCACCACATCTGGTGACATTATGCAAGTAAATGTTCATCATTTTTTTCCAAATAATTCTATTTTTTTATTACCTGTTTTGCCGACACCAGCCTTCTGCAGCACACCCAACTAGTAAACACAGTTCTTTTGCTCTATTCCAGTAGAGCAGTTCATTCCATTACCAAGATACAAAAATAGAAATAAGCAGATAATTTAAAGAGGATTCAGCTACTATCTGCTATTGTAAAAGCATGATCCCAGAACAGACTATAAGTCTGCATTTCACAAATGATGACATCACACTATCAAGTTATATTAGTTTGGCACTACAGATTTCCACAAAATCCCTTCTAATAATTACCATTTGGCAAGTATTTATTGAGCAAGAGGAGAATTCATGTTTAATGGTAGGACTAGTGTATTCTATGTTTATTATCCTTATTTGCTTAAACTATTGACAAGGTATTGAAGGAGATTAGATGGTAGCATTTTCTTTTAATCTGGCACAAAACCAAACCTATTTGTTCAGATATTATAACATTTGAAATAAAATACTATTTATAAGTGAGAGCTATAAAGAAACCACAATACAGCATAAAAGCAAAATTGATGAGATACCCTCTGGAGATAATTAAGCAGTGAACATCATAGTAACATCCAACTATAAACTTCAGGGCTCTACAAAATTCAAAGTTAAATGAGGACATGAACCTGGCTAAAAGAGAATCATCCTTCCAGACGCTACAAGCTTCTGATCAGAGTTTTCAAGCATGTAGGCAGTAACGGCCTTAATAGACCTTATTCTGTAATAAGTCTTCAATGCTCCATACCATTACAACATTAACTTTAACAAAACAACAGTCCCTGCTTTCCCCACTGCCAACATTACTCAACCTGACAGGTGGGGGAAAAAAAAAAAAGGCAGTTGATATGACAACTGAAAACGCTAAGAAAAATCTTTCCAAGGAAATCACCACCACCACCACAAACTTAATTTCATAGTTAAGGCTGTAAGTTCACCATCTAGTAAGATAGATGTGACCACCTCCTACCTTTGCAGTTATACACATAAGGGAAAAAATTTCAAGGCCACACTAATTCCTGAAAATAGTCACCACAGAGCCAAGGGTAAAAGCTGTGCCTTTGTCAGCCATTCAGTATCCAAGACCTTACTATTTTAACTGAAAGCAAAAAGGAAAAAAATTTAAAAGTAGATTTTCCATTGCCACCCAGCTGAACTGACTGAAAAAGGAACATTAACTCATTCTACTACTTTTTATTAGCACAATACAATGCAACATTAAGACAGGAAAAGGTAGTAAAAAAATTCTTCATGCAAGCAAGCTTAACCATATTCTCAAGTTAAAAATTCTCTATGCAATATCCATATTTTTACTTGGCTATTTTTATTTACATGTTTATTTAAAAAATGCCATCTTCAAAACACTAAAAAGAGAAAACAAACATATTTTAAATGAAAAAAACTCTTAAAAAGAAAGCCTTTAAAAACTTTGGGGATTTAAAAAACAGGGAAAGAAAAGATGACAAAACTTGAACCATGCACTGCAGTCAGAGCTCTGTGCAGCATGCATCTGTCCACACAGCAACTAGTGCCTAATCATGACTACATTACAATTTAAAAACTTAAATAGGGATACTTATCCCAAAAAGGAAAAAAGTTACACAGGCATGCAAAGACAAGGAATACATCAGAAAACCTGTAAAATTGATTTCAAATCATTCACTAACACAGGATAGTCTATCCATTAAAAAATGAAAAACCAAAGACGCTATTAGCAGAATGACTAAAAAAAGCCTTTTGAAATCAAATTTGTCAATTTAGCAAAATAATCATGATCCAAAGATAAAGCTTAGCAATCACTTTTTACCAGGTTGATAGCATGGATACATACTGTAATCGGGATGTAAAACACGTGTCTCCTCATCTTCATCTATTGTCTGCCCTAATAAAAGCAGCCTGACACGTCTCATCTTCAGTAGCCTTGGAGAGCTTTCACGGGCAGTACTCCCAACATCCAGAACTACATCTCCAGAAACTGTGGGAACAATTTTCTTCAGGAATTCCATTTTTGCATGCCTTTTGTGCCCTCAGTATTTACTAAACTCACTAGTTTAGCTACGTGTTATGGAGCGTGGCTCCCACATCAACTTCCTTAAGCACTGAGGTAGACTTCTCCTGGTGATGTCACGTTGAACCTGGGTGGTGCCAACACCAGCACGTCAGCTGCCAGCTGCTCCAAGGCAGATTTTAAAGACGTCTAACTGTACAGACTGATAAGAAAACCAAACAACAAGCCTATATATTAACCAACACATGCAAAACTGTGCTTGTAGAAGACACCATATTTAAAAGCACTGCAACAAATTTAAGCATTAATAAAATGCATGGTATGTTTTAAAATTTTGATCTAACAGAGCTCAATAGCTCTTAATTTTCATGAAGTGCACAGAAAGTGTTCATCTGCATTTGAAAGATAAGACCTATCATTCAGAAAGTCTATGCACCAGCTTGATGAACAAAGTGTCTAACAGCACAATTTAAAACATCTGTATTTTCACATGGTTTAACTACTAGCCACAAAGATACTAACTAATATTAAGTTCTGGTTTGCAGAGACTCTGATGCTATATTTACCACTTAAAATACTCTAATCACCTTCCAGAAAACACTAAGTACAGAAATAACCCATCTTATTTTGTCCAAATGTCTGCTTTATCCCTGGGGCCGCTTCTCCATACGTGCCTGGTTTAGCTGAGTTTTTTTGTTTTTATTAGAGAAGGAGTTGAAATGTTGTTCTATATTTAGCTTAAAGAAGCCAAAATGAAAGATGCCTTGCATTTGGAGCAGAAAGCTCAGGGGAAAAAAGACACTAGTATAGGAACTTGTTTACCCTAAAGAGAAGTCTCCAGGAAGTCCTCAGAGCAGCTTTCCAGCCTCCCACTTAAAAAGGGAGCCTACAGGAAAGATAGGGAGGGGCTTTTTATGAGCAAATGCGGGACAGGACAAGGTGTAACTACTTTAAGCTGCAAGACAAGAGATTCAGATCATATATTAGGAAGAAATTCTTCACTGTGAGGGTGGTGGGGCACTGAAACAGGTTGTCTAGAGAAGTCTTGGATACCCCATCCCTGGAGATGTTCAAGGCCAGGCTGGATGGGGCTTTGAGCAACCTGATCTAATGGAAGGTGCCCCTGGCCATGGCAGGGGGGAGTAGAACTGGGTGATCTTTAAGGTCCCTTCCAACCCAAAATATTCTGTTTTATGAAGAAAATACAAACGAGAAACACAAGCCACCCACCATACATGATCATATTTCAAGATTAAACTTCATAAACTAGTAAAGCTTCTATACAACACAGATGCATCCAAAAGCTTTTGATTGATTTTTCCTTCTGGATGGCTTTTGTTTGACTCTGAAGAAAATGACATGAAGGATTTTTCTACAGAATATCACTGGGCATATATATATGTTCACATAAGTTCATATATTTTTATTTATAGACCACCATCCATGTATACAGATGGATGATGGTTAACTCCAGGACTTTCTATGAACACAGTGTTTTATAAATAAGCTAAAATAGAAAGCTTACATTTCTGCCTATATCATTTCATGTATATTCCTGTCTCACACCTGCTCTTACTATCTTCCTTACACAGTACAATGTACAATTGTGTTTTTTACATAATCTGAGTAAGCTTTATAGATAACCTGTCAAGTGAAAACATATGAGAATTCTTACAGTTGATATAATCAAATTCATCTTAAAACAAAATCAAAAAACGCGAGTGACAAAAAAAAGCCTTATTTGATAAAATTTAGCACTCTTACTCTGGAACCCTGAAATAAATCAGACAATGGGAGACCTAAGCTTATATAGAATTACTGTTTATATTACAGTAAACCTTTTGTGTGTATTGCACTTCTCTTACAGTCAAAGAAAAACACCAGTGTTGCACCACAATGCTTGCTGAGGTCATTCAGGCTTCCCCTACCACAATTCCATAGGCATCCCTCAGGAACAGGAATCCACATGAACAGATCATGAAACATGCAGAAATACCACGCAGAGACCCAGTGAGCAATCAGAGGGTAACAGCACTTCTCAGAGAACTGTCCACTTGGATTAGACTTTTCAGGACACAAACAGCAAAATCATTTGCAGGGGGCACACGAGAAGAGCAGCTACACAGGAATTCTGTTTAAGCAAGTGAATCTGTTGATGCAGGAACGTCCTAACAATGAGAAATGCTAAAAAACCAGAACACAATCAAAGAAAGATCCCAGTGAGTAAAAACTATCTGCAAATCCCTCAAGTTCACATGCCTAGAGAATTTTTAGAATTAGCAGCAATGACAGTAAAATACAACCATGAAATAAGACAACATGCTGGGAAGTATAATTTTAGAAGAGAGCCAAGGTGCCCTATAGCCTACCAAAGGCATGCATTATATGATGGGTCTTGTCACAAACAAGCGCATTAAAAAAATTTCACTTTTTAACACAACGTTTTTAAAACTATCCCACCCCAGTTCCAGCTGCTGTCACAGAGAGGACACAGGACTTTCTCTCTACATAATTTGTAAGCTAGTGAAACAGGTCCTGGGATTTTTGGAGGCTGGGGCAGAGTGGTGCCCCTCAGCCTAAGCCCAATGTCAGGGTCAATAAGGGAACAGAGGGGTCCAGAAGGAGCCCCTGTACTTCATCCCCTGCTTTGCCTGAGGCGCCCCCAGGCGGCGGGGCCAGGCTGCACACCCCATGCTCCTCCTCCTCCCAAAGCCAAAAGTGGGCAGGATACCTGGATTCATTTGTGGGTGCCACACAGACAGCCCTGCAGCACAGAGAAGGGGGACTGCCCATGGCTTCCCAGCTCTGCCAACACTGGCAGAAGCCAACAGTTGAGGGCACCTGTGTCAGCAGGGTGGCAATGTGTTTTACAGAACTCCTAGCCACAACTGTGCCTGCAAAACAGCCAAGTGGTACAACCACACCGGCACTGGAGGAGTGCCTGTGCCAGCAAGGTGGAAGCGTGCACTGCAGACCTTCTGGCAGTAGAACACCATCTACCCTGGGGTGGCATTGCTGTGGTGTGGCACATCTCCTGGTGGCACACAGAACCCTGGCTTTCTCCCAGCTTCTCAGCAATGTGACTGTGTTGGTAGGACAAAACAGTACAAAAGAAACCAAAGCAAAACTGTCCCTCCTGCTGGAACACTGGTACTGGAGGTACTGGCAAAGTGGTTTCAAACAGCCAAGTAGTACAGAAAGGGTGCAAGTTTTGCCTTTCAAAAGGGTTATACAAAGCGATCTCTACCTCGGTTTGCAGCTCTTCCAGAAATGTTAGTACTCCTTGATCTTGAGGTTTTCAACTATGTATCCATAAGCCCACATGGAACATTGCATTAGCATGCGCCAAATAACCATTGTCACCTATTTTCTCCAACTTGCTAATTTAAACCTGACTTGAACATTTCATGTAGGAGTAAATCTGCTAAAGAAATACAGCAACTGCAATAGCACACAATATTTAGGGAAAAAAAAAAACCACAACAAGAAGTTTTTCCTTCCCAAACCTCAAAAAAGAAGCCTAATTTGTAAGAACTTATCACAATGAAAACAGTCTGCTCTTCCAAAAAAACCCCAAAGCGTAGATCTGAGACACAGAACTGAACGCAGAATTAAACAGTAGTATTATAAATTAAACCTGCAGTCCAGTTTGTCAGTATAAATTAGCACATCTCGATTGAACTCATGAGAGCTACCAGTACTGGACTAGCTGTGTTCCACTTGTGAGGATTTTCTAGCAGAGCACTGTCATAATTCCACACAAAAGAACACAGGGGTAGGGATAGGGAAAATAAACTCCCTTTCTGTCTCTGTATATGCTGCCCTTTAAGTGACAAGCCTATTTGGTTTAGAACTATAAATTGACATAATCGCATATATATATTTATTTTCTTTAAATAGAGAACCTGGACAATCTTGGAAAAAAAACAAACATGCACATAGGGAGAACACAGTTTGTAATACTATGGAGTCATCTCACTTCTTAGCAGTTTGGACTAACCACTTGTACAAGTCTGACATATTTAAAGGATTTAACTTTACATGTCAGAAAGTTTCAAAACTTGAAAAGATATTTAACACAAGAGGTTGTCATTCATACAATTTGAAATTGTACTTTACCCCTTATTTCCCAAGGTACTTTCACATTAATGGTCTCCTTTGAACAGTTCAGTTAATGCAATTCCACAAGAAAAAAACCCATAGTATTAGGGGCAAAGCAATGTACAATTTTGCAAACCCTGTTATCAGTGTAAACTTCTTGTAGCTATTATTTTGTGTAGAAAATATTTTAAAGGTAAGCCATTTAGCTTTGTGTAATTTGGCTTTATTGTTTGTTTTTTTCATGTAAACATGTGAACGGTTTCAGTTGTCCTCAAGACTTTCTTGAAGTCCAGAATTCTGTTTCCTGAGAAATGAGAGGAAAGTAACAAACAACAATATTTTCCCATTTAATAAAAAATCCTGAAATTTTTACCATTTATGAATTAGATAATAACTGTTCTTATCTTGAAGTACCATGCAAGAATACAATGCTTGCCTGAAGCCATTAGGAGTTCCTGACAAGATCAAGATACCGTCTTATCCTCCAGCTTCCAGTTTTCACTCAAGAAAAGGATCCGACCTTCATGTCATGAACTTCTTGCTGTTCCAAGCACTGACATATCACACAAGATCTTCAAAACATATGAATTTCATCCATCAGCAGAATTTCTCAAATAAGAACTTATATTTCAAAGCAAGTCCTAGAGCAGTATGTCCTCTGAATCAGAGCCATTCTCATGCAAGTAGGAGCACCAACAGAAGAAATTACACAATCCCATAACAGAATCATAGAATCACC
>WAAB01016521.1:0-24664 GCA_013389865.1 Piaya cayana | reverse complement strand
TCCCACAAGAACAAGTGGCATTAGAGCTGGAGATTAACCCCAGTTGTTTATACAAGAGCTCATCAGCAGCTTCTCTTTGGCTGGGTGGCCTGTAACAGACGCCTGTCACAAAATCTACCCTCTTATGGGCTCCTCCGATTTTAACCCATAGGTACTTAATGTCCTCATTGCCACAATCCATCTCAACGGTGTCCAAGTCCTCCCATTACACAAGCCTCTTGCAAGACTTGAAACAGGACTTTTTTCTTCAATTTTAGATTGGATTGATGATGGGTGAAGCAAAATCCTGAGAATGCAGAGAGAAGAGAAAAATCTCTTTCTGCCAGTAACTGTCATAATGACAACCCATAGGTAAAATTAAAGTTACTAACAGTCTGAAAGTCTCTATGAGCTCACTACTGAAAAGAATAATTCCAGCAGTTTCAACAGTATTAAACTCACCCCTTGCCCCCTCCAAAAATAAACAAACTCAGAAACAATATTTCACAGTGATGCTTTTAGAAGGTCACAAGATTCAACTGAAACAGATCACAACATTGGAAGCTCTTGAGTTGTTTTTTTTTCTTGAGTTACCTCACTTTTGAGGGAAGTCCTAACTTTCATTTACCAAGTTTACTTTTTCTCTGCAAGCTTCTTAGTAGAATTGCATGGGTTTCCTGAAATTAAAATTCATTTTGCATGGAAAGGAGAAAATTCCTGCAACATTTCTCATGATCTTCTAATAAAGTTTCACGTAGGGTTGTCCATTCAGCTTGGTTTTTTGTTTTTCCTTCTCTGCCACAGTGTTGGTTGACAGCTGACTGAACATGAGTCAGCAGTGGGCCCAGGTGGCCAAGAAGGCCAATGGCATCCTGGCTTGTATCAGAAATGGTGTGACCAGCAGGTCCAGGGAGGTTATTCTCCCTCTGTACTCGGCACTGGTGAGACTGCTCCTTNATTGGAACAGACTGCTCAGGGAGGTGGTTGAGTCACCTTCCCTGGAAGTGTTTAAGGCACAGGTGGACAAGATGCTGAGATGCGTGGTTTAGTGTTTGATAGGAATGTTTGGACTCAATGATCTGGTGGGTCTTTTCCAACCTGGTGATTTCATACTTGTTTTGGTTTTTAATTGAATGCATTTAAATCAACTTATCTTGGTTTTTGCAAGTTTTTAGTAATGAATAGCATTGAAAAGTTTATTTATAGAGCTGAATGTTTTGTATCTTTTTGGAATTTGAAGCTACTGCTTTGAAGTTCATCCAAAGCTTTCTTGTTTGTCTTCTGGAACATGTATTCTGATATGCCTGGCTGTTGAACACTTTAATTTTCTTAATGAACTGTTTTTAAAGACAAGATTGGACTTTGTATCATGAAGGAGAATGTAGACAGTGGTTGGAGGCTTGCAAAGAGGTTTTATTATTTGTGTTTCTGTTGTATGGAATTCACCTGTTCTTGATATCAAACAGCTGAATAAAAGAGATGTGTGTAATACAGATGATGAATAGCTGTTTTGTTCTCACCAATAATTTAATGAAAGACTGTCATGAATCATTTT
The DNA here is from genome assembly GCA_013389865.1 of Piaya cayana. NCBI lineage: Eukaryota > Metazoa > Chordata > Aves > Cuculiformes > Coccyzidae > Piaya > Piaya cayana. The sequence goes on along the minus strand of WAAB01016521.1, from coordinate 23,130 downwards.
TATAAAGATCCAGCTGACTGTATTTGCAACTGCCTGCAATCGAGACAGAAAATATTGCTCAGTTAGATAAAAAAAGATTTTTGAGTTAATTAGTCAGTGTTCTCTAGCAGAATTGAAACCTGTTTGTCTAACAGGTACCTGAAAGTGCCACCTAATTACATGAGTTCTTGTCACAGTTGCATCCAAAAAAGATCTGGTTTATACCCATTCTCCTCTAAAATGTGTATTATTGACAACATACTGTTCTCTGTATTCTTCCTGTGCACTGGACTGAGATTTTTTCATTTCATGCATCATCATTCACAGCTTGCTGAAGTAATTCCATAAAGTCAGTACATATCCTTAATACACACAAACAGAAGAGGGAGCAATATATTTTTGCTGTTGTTTTTGAAAGTTGGACATATTTGCATAGATTTAATTTTCTTTTTCACCTCCAGGTGAAGTGTACCGAGGGGGGAAAAAACCTCCAACCTTTACTTATAATAGAATATTTGTAAACTTGGAGTGCATTACTAATTTGTTATGCTGCTTGGTTTTCTGCATTTCAGCTAATATGGAAACCAACTGTCGTCTAAAAGAAAAGGTATTGTTTTCAGTGTAGCTGAAAACACCTCGATGGTGTTTCACCTGTTAGAATTAAGGCATTTAGATCATTACTCGTGACATAAATATCCTCTGGGCTTTTTTCTAGATGTGTGGATAGACTCACAGGTTTGTATTCTGCCATGTAGCTTTGTTTATTAATGCATGACTAGGGGCAAGAAATCAGTTCATTACTCTAGGTGTTTTCTAATTTGTGTATATCTTCAGCTGGTGAGGAGGAAACATAACTGAGTGTAAAGGACGTAGGGTGGGGAACTGCTGTTGTACAGGCTTGCTCTTGGAAGGCCCTTTACTACCTGGTACAGTTTAAAACATTAAAATTATCTTGATCTTTGTGGACCAATATCAAGTTGGCTTTTAAATCTTTGAGTTCAGAAGTATAATGTCTTGTTCCTGTAGTTAAGGTATGCTGCATGTTGCTCACGCTCCAGGCTGTAGCTGGAAAACTCTGGCAGCAACATCAAACCATGTATCTTCCATTGCTGATTTTCTTTTCTCTCCCTTCCCTGGTCTTTGTGCTGTGTCCCTGGCTGTGTGCTTGTATCTTTGCAATATTTTTGTGGAGTCACACTGAGAATAGGGCATGAATGGCAAACAGATAAAATGACTCCTTGAACTGCCTGTATTGCTACATGTTTCTGAAACTTTAGTACCAGCAATTAGAAGATTTGGAAATATAATGACTAGTGCATCACCAAGAGTAAAGAGGGACATGTTGGTCCTTTTAGTTTGTTATAGGTATACAGGAACATGCATCCACTTCTGTAAAAGATACCTGAAAGCTGTCATGGGTTCTCTCCAGAATAGAAAGTGTCAGGATTGAACTAAGGCTGAACTGTGTGGCCAGGAGACTGATAAAATAAAAATGTGATTGAGGTGCTGATTAAAAAATGTACAGGTTTATGAGGGAAAACAACAGGAAATTCTGAAAGGCAAAAAGAGACTATTGGGGAAATAACAGCATCAGTGTCATGTTTCAAAATAAGATGGAAACGAAGTTGTCTGATTTTAGGCTCACTGCTTACGGTGAGAGGCATAGTATTAAGAAAAATCCTGGTGTTTTAAGTTTTCCTTTGTCTAAGGACAAATGACCTGATGTATTCTTTATGAATAAAGACAACTGCATCAAAATTACAACATGAGATTGGTCTTTCTGATAGGTCATAGGAAAAAAAAAATGTTTATGTTTTGGGTTTGTTTTCTTATCTATTTCCAAAAGTTGAATGTTATTTTTTTTAGAAGCAGTATTTCATATAATTCATATATTCAGCTTTTCAGGTTAAAACTGATTCCATGGTTAATATTCCTTATCTAGGATAGGCTTGATTACTTGTGGCAACTGCAGCCTGGTTTCTGTAAGTCTTATTTTTCCTGTATATTTTTTTTTTAAAAAGCACTTATCCGTGGCCTTGAGACTGCATCCAAAAATGTACTGTATGATATAAAAAAGCCATGTTATTTCACATTTATATCTCCATAGATTTCTAGGAAATGATTAATGTGTATATGTGTTTGCAACATCTGGAGTATCTCCCAGTTTCAGTGCACATTTGCTGCATGTCTATTGGGCAAATGCTCTGAGCATGCATACATGCCTGGATGGTAAGGTTCATTAGAGGTCATATTGCACCTTATGGTGTTAAGAACTTTTGAGAGAAAGAGTTGGTTACCCAAGTCTGAATTCTGAATTGAACCATATGGCAAGTGCAGGCAGTGCTAGAAATTACTGTCTGTGAGTAAGCCTCCATCCATGTGTGCTGCGTAGATAGTGTCGAAGATGGTATGTGGGTAACGACTGGTCACCACAGTACTTGCGCATGTCTCAATTTCATGACCTTCGTCTTTTGCATCACATGAAAAGGGAATAGAGTGAAGGCACCTTTCTTGTGTTTGGATCTTTATATATAACATATACTTAGCTCTGTTTGTATCCTGACAGAGAAGAAATTTTTTACAATTTTAACTGAGTTTAGTCCTAGCTTTGTTTTCTAAACTCAGCTTAAGTGCAAAGGGAAATGTATCTATTGTTGTCATCTCTGACTGCCTCTATACTGTGTGTTAACATTCTGTGCTGTCCACAAATGTATTTCTAAGAGAAGAAATTATTTTTTTTTCTGTTTCAGCAAAATTGCTTGACTAATGTGCCACATACAGATTGGACTCTGCTCAGTTTAGCAATACAGCACTGCAAGAATGATCGTGCACTGCTTTGGATACTTTTTAAGATGCTCAGTGTTTCATGATGCGGAATAGTCTGAGAAAATGTTAAGGAGAACCAAGAGTAGGGACCAAAATTATACTAAGAGTTGTAGGCATAACCTTTCCTCAGCCGTAACAATTTGCTCTCCAGTTAAGAAAAAACTCTTACTATTTGACACTGTGTGTCAAGGTGCTACCAGCAAAGGTGATGATGGCCCCAGACCAAGGTGCCTGTGCCAAGGTAATGTTGTGGGAAGAGACAATAGTATCCAGACGCTGAAAGTGTCAGCACATCTTTAAGAAAATTAGAGCTTGAAGATACTAGATCTCCCAGTTTTTCAGCACTTGCTGGTTTGTGTATGTGGCCAATACTGATGGAAAAGTTTAACCTTGGGTATTCTTTCTTCCTTTTTTTTTTTTTTTTTTTTTTTTAGTTTTGTAAGATAACTTGAATTTGAGACTAGGTGATAATGTGGGAGTTGCAGTGCTGCCACTGTGTGCAGCCTCCTAGACTATCAGTTTTCACCCTTGGGCAGGACCAAGATTCCAATTTGTGAGACGTACTCAGTAGATATAAATTAAACCTACTAAAGATCTTCCAGGAAAGTAATGCTTACTACATGTCCTAAAGGCTGAAAATGGGGTATTGTTTATATTATCCTTATTTTTATTTATGATACCATATTTTAGGTCAAGAGTACCTGCCAGAGACTTGCAACATTGTGAAATGAAATATGCCTTGCTGCTGCTTCCTCAGAAGATGAGCTACTTCCATAAAAATCTCAGCCCATAGCTGGAAACTATGTGATGGTGGGAGCAAGTGAACCTCATGACAAATCAATTTGATTTCAGATGAAGTCCTTTATTTTGGGTTAACTGGATGCTTATATAGACCAAGCTAGGCATACATGATGTCGCTTCTGCCCTAGTAACAAGTCTTCATTGGCCACCACCCAATCACATAACTATGTTGCTAGGTTGCATCTCCTGCCCCCCATCCTCAGGTTCTTCATTAACATAACACAACAGAGTCATCATCACCTTCGTGATTTTACCAACTCCACCCAGCCATGGTGCTTGGAGCTGCTCATTGCATTTTACTGCCCAATAAAACTATATTTGAACTTATCCTGGAGCAGAAAAATCTTTTTCTTAGCAATAATAGAAAGCTTATAAAATTCCATTAATAAAATGTGATTCTGAAAACTGGGTATTGTATTTCACTAGTTCAAACGCTAGCATGCTGAAATTACTCATATAACACTAAATGTTATGTAGCCAAAACTTTTTGTCATCTAAACTTAATTTCACTTAGCAGTCATAGCACAATTTGATCTTTAGTTTCCATAGTAAAAAAAGTAGAAGTGAAATATTATTGTAACATTTTTTAACATTGAAAAAATCTCATTTGTTCCACTTTCAAGGGTGATCAGTTTGTGTTAGCAAGCATAGGATCAAGCTCAAGGAAGTGAAACCAAGTATCGTAGTTAAAATACAGTGAGAAATTACCTCTAAATGCTTCTCCATTTTTGGATATACAGTTTTTGTCAAATGTAAGCATGAATAAAATACAAAATCATTGCTTAATACTTTCCAAGGAATGCAACATAATAAAAATCCTTAACTAAACTCTAATCATTTTAATCAGTACTGTATAAGAGAAATAATTTCAAATGTCTTAATCAGTAATGTATAATAGAAATAATTTAGTAACAGATTATACTCACTTATAATGAGGCATGCATACAAAACAAGGTAGATTAAGCCTCAAGGTCTGAATTCTGATCTTAATTAACACCAACATAAATCTACAGTAAATTCACTGAGTACAATATTACACCAAGATCACTGAAAATAGATTGGGGTGTCAATGTACCAAAAAATACTGTGCTCTTCTCGCTCATTTAACACAGTTCCATTTGTATAATAATGTAAAACTAATTGTCCAACCCTAAATTAACACATTATGTTGGTCTGTAGCTCTTAATTAACAGAGAAAGGCTTTTGAGTCATTTGGAAGTACTTTGTATTTTAAGTTCACAAGGAATTTAGGAAGTATTAAATTAAAGATAACATCACACATAAGTTATTAGACCGACAACTTAATTCCATCTTCCTTAATACTTGGTTTAGCATCACAGTTCACCATTGCCAACTACATAATCAGCTCTCACGTCAAGTGATAGCTACAACCCTCCTCCTTCTGACTGCGAGGGCAGTTCCTTCAGAAGGCACCTGGAGGGTGACTGGGCAGTTGCCAGTTGAACAGCTCTCATTTAAAATATAGAAACTAATCTATTTTCATCTACATACCCCAAAGATAACTGGCACTCTCAGATTAAAATCTGATAAATTATTAGAGTGCAAAAACCAGCAACATAAATTTAGAATAATTATAATATGTTTGGAAAATTCAGTTGCAATATTTTACAGGTAAGAGCAATTTACGATTAACTGTCTTCACAGAGTCATAACAAGCAGCTGTCAGAAACCTAGTAAAAGAGCTTTATTTCGATGGAAGTTCCTTGTTGTAAATCTTTTCTACAGTGTTATCAGAGTTTTCCGATTCTCGGTGGTAATAAGGAATCTCATTATCACAATAGCACAATCACCCAAATGCTGTTGAGTACAGAATATGTGATAAATTTGATTGTCACATGTTATGAAAAAGAAAACATTTACTGTATCACTAGGATACCAGACATACTATAATTCTTACTTTTATTATGGTAAACTAATAACAGTCTAGAGACACAGTAATTGCTGTACCAGATGTGTCTTAGCATCTTATCCAGTGATGAGAAGTCATGAGGTCTACATGGCATGCCTTGCAATGAAAGGGTGAGCTCCTGCAGCAAAGTCGGGATTACGCCAGTTCTGATCCATCTTCTTGAGATTTGGACAGCATCTCTTTCAAGCCAGTGTAGTTTTGATACAGAAGCTTTTAAAAAGTTGCTTGGAAGTTTGAAGATACCGTAGTTGATTTTTAGGAACAGGATGTCACATTCCAGTAGTGATGTCTGTAGCTAACTTAGGTCATTTAAGAGTCTCGGTTTTCCTCTCCAATAACTTCTCCGTGGACACCAAGTTGAAATGCAAAGGCATATTGTAAATTTTCCGTCATGCCTTCTTATACTTCATGTTGTTTGGATAGAGAGTAGAACCTGAATACAGACCAGTTATATAAACTGAAATTTACCCTCTTTTTTTTTCCCTAGGGGGCACGATAAATTGAAACCAAAAATTTCCTAACTTGCTTTTTTTAGTTTACCCATACAGGAATCTATATCTTCAAAGTAATGTATTCTCTCGAAAACGAATAATGTACATTGGTGAAAGTGGAAGTTCCCTTCATTCTTGGTTACATGCGTTTATGTATTTTCTAACCACTCTCTGCCTTCCTGGTGTATCCCAGGCACTGCCTCAGCTGACACCAGCCCCGGGGGTTGTCTCCCACTTACCCACTTACTCCCAGCTGCCAATCTTTTTGCAGCTCTGGCACTTGCACACCTGAATCTACAGCCATGGGTGCAAGGCCACCAGAGACAGGACAGCAAGCTCCAGTCAGCTCAGGCCAGCACAAGCTTAGGTTGCTCCTGGGACCATTGTCTCCAGGATAATGCAAACCTATGACCTTCTACTTCCAGCAGCAAAAGTAATATTTATAGGGCTAAGAAAGTCATACCTTATGCTGGATTTGAAATATATGTTGATATTGGTGTTAGCAAGGACACATTGAAAAAAGAAGTTGTTCTGTCTAGCAACATAAGTGTGAGAACCTGGATGCTACTGAGAAATTAAAACTAGCTCACTTACAACCAGCCTTACCTCTGATACAGTATTAATAGACTGACTAAAACATACTCAATTTGAATGTGTTCCTTTAGGACCATGCAGCTGCAGAGAAGATGCAGTATGTTTTGTGATAAAGTAGGAGACATTCAATCGGTATTTTTTCATGCTTGCTGTGGCAGAAGCTCTATGGAAAAAGGTATAAATGTATTTTGGCCAACTCCTATGTTTCTATCATCACCCAAGCAAAACTACAAAACCAAACCAACCCTATATGTCAGAATGAATGCATTTTAGTATATGAATACAATTTTACATTGACTTATCATCTGGTTTTTAGGTTCAGAAGGAAGATTTAGTTGCTTTCACCCGTGTTATAATAGACAACAAGAAAACATTTGCTTTTGTATCTTGGAAATGCAGAGAAAGTGGCTTCTGGTGCTCCTTGTCTGGGTGTTCTATCTATTGGGCATAGACTTGTCTCCCAAAAAAAGGTAAGAGGTTCTTCCTTCAGCTTTGAAAAAAGGAGGAGGAAATAGGAACCTGAGTTTAGAGGAAATGTAGGCCTGCCAATCTAATTGAGAGAGAGGTAATACTTCATACTTCAATGGCTGGACACTTGACATCACCCTGTCCTTATTGGCTGGTTATTGGGCAAAACACAACCTTTAGGCAGGTCAACATCTGTGATGCGGTTGACAGCAACTTCTGCCGTATAATTACATGATTCTTCACTGAGACTCTAAGCACCGTGTTTAGGATTCTGGATTTCATTTATATGCATAATTTTCCTCCCTGCTTTTGTAGATATTTTTTATTAGATTCAGCACCTAACATCACTGTCCCACCCTGAAATCAAGGGACCAAAAACGAATGCATTTGTATTACAGAAAATAAATACATCAGAAGTTGAAAAGCATTGAGATGATTTGATAAAAAAATAGTGACAGAGGAAGTTGGTTATTTCTTAGAAATAATAATCTAAGACTGTTCTTGCAGTACCATAGTTAGAACTGACAACACTGGTTTTGAAAAGGTGTGGTGGTGTTCACCACGAAGTCCAGTTCAGACTGAGGAAGCTAAGAAAACTGGGGTGGAAAATGTGATGGATACAGAGATGCCTGGTGTTTTATAGTTGAAACAATCCTGAAGGAACTTAATCTTGCAGTGCTTCTAGCATTTGGTATGCTACAGCTGTAATAGCATGCCCAGAACATTTAATGTAAATTCAGCGTGACAGTTCTTAGGGTAGCATTAAATAGAAATTAGCAATTTGTAAAAGCTATTTCCAGAGTTTTATCAAAGGAATAGAAGATGCATAGGACAATAACTCAGGTTTCAGGAAGTATATTCCTATTAAACTTCTGGAAATATGATTGTTTTGATTCATGTGGGAATTGCAAGTAAAAACCACAGGAGCAAGAGCCTTGCTAACAATTTGAAACCAAAGTACTGCTTTTCTCTTCACACATTCAACACACTAAATTTACTTTTATAATAGTATCTATTGTAACTTTGGAAATTATTTTTTTCAAATGAGTTCTCTTACCCTTACATAAAAATGTGTTTCATGAAAGATTATTAAAGATTTTTACAAACAGAGGTTTTAAAGTGCCAATTCAGAGTATTTTTCTTTTTTATTGGAAAGATATGTTTGTGAAAATCAAAGTCTAGTGGTATCTCTGAAACCTAAACTACAATTTTTCTCTGTCAGTTTTATATTAAAATTTCTTGATGTTATTCATAAATGTAAGAGAAATAAAAAATAATCTAGAGAGATGCTAATTTTTCAGTTTTTTCAGTCAGTGCTTCTCTTTGTTACTTCTTGTATGCTAATGAACTGAAAGAGGAGAAAAAAAATGTTTGATTTGTTTTGTTTTTATTTGTTTTGTTATATTTTGGGTTTCTTGATTTGTTGGGATTTTTTTCATAAAAATGCCACTGATATACTTTTTTCTTACATCTCATTAATATATCATTTGGTGTCACCTCAAATAGATGTTTCTTAAAATCAAGGTAAGGATGGATCCAATGAGCAAATTCTAACTCAACCAAGTTATATTATAAGGAAAGAACCAAAAGTTTCACCTGCACATTTCAGTAATATCTTAAGTAGAATATAGTTTTCATGTTATACTTGAAATTCAAGATACTGACACATTTTCATTAACTGGAAAACAGAATTATATGATGAATAATGTGTGACTTTCTGGAGGTGTAAAGCTGATTGATGTAAGAATGCCAGTGTCTTGAATTTGTAAAAGGAAATTTGGAAAAAATATGAACTAACATTCATTTTATGTTGATGTCATCTCTTCAAATTGTGCTGAAATACTAATTTAATTGTGCTTATGAAATCTTGATTCAGTAATCTATGTGAGATAAGACAGGCAATCATCTGGAATATTAAGGCTTTATGTTGAGATACCAGAGTATCTTTTGTTTAATTTTTTTTTAACTTCCTCATTTGTACAATTCCTCATAAAAATTCTTAGTCATACTCTAGTCTTGTTCTAATCAGCATAACAAAATTTCTGTATGGTGACAATTTTAGCCTTTGTTCCTGACTTGGGAAACAAACAGCTGAGCTTCAGATCAGATCTCAAGTAAGAGTTGGAGACTGTCTTGTTAAGATATTTGTCTGCTCAATTTCAGCAGTCCTTGTAGCTTCTCTAGTTCATTAATATAAAAGTTAATGCAAAAAATAGGTACAGATTTTTCTTTGATTTGGGAATTACTAATAAGGCTCATGAACTTCTTTTCCTGTCTGGTACATTTGCTGTATTATCACTAATGTTATATGTGAGAAAGGGCTACTTGGGTTCTGAATGTTTAAAGTAGGAGTCATAAAACAAAATTTCAGCTCTGCAGTGACCCCCAAATAATAACAGAAGGAGTAATGCTCTTAGTGTATGTGTATTTAAAACAAAACCCGAAGACACCTCTTTAATTTTTAAGGGTTTTTCATTATTTTCAGTCCTGCACTTTTGGAAGTTATTTTTAGCAGCGCAAGAGCTGGTTACGTCGTGTTGAATTACACCTTAATTTTGAGAGAAGGAGACATATCTAAAAAATGGTTTCATGTTCCTACTTCAGTAATATAGAAATTATTTTCTAGCTCCCTAAAAGAGTTTTTAATGGCTTGATATAGTCCTTCTAGACTAAGAATATTGGCATGAGAAGAATTATTCATTGAGGCTGTATATTTGTCAGCAACTGGCATAGCTGGAAAATTTCAAAATGTTCTGGGCATGGAAACCCTTCATGGCCCTTCTTCAGAGGCATATCGTGTTTCCTGGAGAATAATGATATTAAAGGATTTGACAAGACACTTTGAAGCACTATGAAAGTTTTTTATATTGCCTCAAAGGATCACCTCAAAGATTTTGGTCTCTTTTCCATTGCTGCAGAAGTGCAAAGATGAAACTAATTTATTTTTTCCCTTCTGGATCATGTTAAACACAGGAAGTGTTTGTTTAAAGAAACCCCTAACTTGAATCTTTCGCATAGGGTAACACACTCAGTACTTTCAATAGTCCCTTCTGGAGATCTCTTTATAGCAGGTATTCAAATCCTTTGTCCTGAGGGCAACTAGAAGTTGAGTCTTGTCCCCAGGTGATCTGTTCTCACTAGCTGGGGAGTTTCTGGACCATCCAGGGAAAGAAGTGCACTAGATTTGCACACAGGCACAGCTCTGACAACCAGTTACACAAGTATAACAAAAGGATGGGAATTTTATCCTCTAACTCACTTACAACTTAAATTCTATAGCTTTTGATGCAGTGGGAAAATTGTTCTCATCTGCTACAGTTAAAAAACAAGCATAGGTGCAAAATGAGTTGCTTGGTTAAGTATGTGAATATATTTCTGCAGTTAAAGAAAATGGATGAATGAGAAGACTGTTTTTCCAGTATTTCAAAGCGTGGTTTTAATTTAAGTCCTGAAGGTTCTTAAGATTTAAAGGTTATATTGACTTATCATGATTTGCTTGTAGTTTTTAAAAGATGCACATTGTTAAGGGAATTTGCTGGTCAAGTACTTTCAGTTCTTAACTTCTGCCATCTATCATCAAGGCAACCTTGGTTCTTACCCTTTCTAAATAAATTGTAAGGTTCTTTTAATAAGATTTCTCTCAGTAAAAAGTGTGAGCATAAAATAGTTCAGTGTTTTTATTGAATGGTAATCTAATTAAAAGCAGTAGAGAGCTGAGTGAAAATCAGTGCTAATTGTTATACTGATATGTAAGAGAATATCCAAAGCTGAATTTCTGCTTTCTGTGGTTTGGCTTTGCATTTGAAACCACTCTCAAATGAACTACTTCTTTATAAGTAAGAGTAAAGAAGTAAAAAAATTCTTTATAAATAAGAATAATCACTGTATGTGTAAGTAAAAATCTGATTTGTCACTATTTGCTTATTGCTAACATTTTCAATTACATTATAGTAATTACGCTATACTACATGTAACACTATTATATTACAGCATTTAATGTAGCTTTCTGATCTGGTGGACCTCAAACAACCACAAAGAAAACTAATTCATTTTCACATATTTTGTTTCTATTTAGAATTAACACTAAAAATGAGGGGGAAAGTGCTTTAAAATAATTCATAGAGTATTTGGAAACTCTAAAATCTTGCTTGCTGGTCATCTTACCAGTTCTTGATTAGTTGCTGTAAATTTTTTTTTACCTTTTGGGGTCCTACATGAGGTAAAGCAGATTTTTCTAATGCATGATTGCTTGTCAGTGATTATTTGGGTTGTTCTATAGAAGGCTTCAGCAATAATAGATCATATTGAAGCAATTAAAGTTGAATTCCATAGAAAAATCCTCAGAACTAGCAAATTAAAAGTTGATAGTGTTCTTGGTACATGAAATACCAGGTAGATTTTGGATGACTGCATCTTTGTACTTTTTGCATACAAAGGATGGTAGAGTGTTTAGGGAACATTTTGAATTATTGAGCTTTTGTCTTAGCAGACAGATTCTGTTCATGTCTATGTAGAGGAACAGTTATAGATCTCAGTGGATTTTTATGGTTGCATCTGACATATTTTGCTCCTCTCTGGTAGAAATAGTTCAGCATGCTATGAGGAGTAGGGACTTGGAGTCTTTGTGTTTCTCTTAAAATATTCAGATAAATTACAAGATCAAATTTTTACTGCTTGGTTAAATATATGGTTCTTTAGGACCTTGCAAGGATCTGGCTGTCATTACAATGCTGGGGTTTCAAAGCTTTACTGACTTTAGCAGATCTCTCTTTATCTTCTGCCTGCCCTTGGCACTGTCAAATGAGATCCTTTGAAGGATTATTACAATGAAGGGAGGATAAACAGATAACAGATAATATGTATCATCACTGCAGATAACCTCTCTTCCAAACCACCAATATTTTCAATATGCTTTTAATAGGAACTTCACAATTTTGCTCAACCAGGACCAAAAGCTACTGGCGGCATAACTGGTCATTCATTCTCAGAGTGACCTTAAGAACTGAGTGTTCATTGGAGACAATGAACAATGAATCTGGGGGGTTTCATCCTAAATGTCAGTGTTGCTGTTAGAATTCTTGGTATCTCCTTCCTCCAACAGTTCATCTATCACTGTGTTTTTAACTAGCTCTACTATGTTTCTAATTCTTAGGTACTAAGAGATACATCATTAAAAAAACAGAAACTTAATGATGATAATAAAATTAACTTATTCATTGCTTTAGGCAGTTAGTGAAACTTCTTCAGAGTTCTTCAAATGTCATTAATTAAGATAATAATTAAAAATTCTTTATAGCTCCTAATATTAAGGCTTGTGGTATAAATTATAAGTAAAATCCATAATGGCCAGATTCAGAAGATTCATGTGATTTTATAGTAGAGCTTGAGAAACATTTCATCCTTCTTTCTGTGCTAGGTTTTGTAAAACTGATGTAATTCTGTTGAGGGCATTATCTCCTATATGGCTGCTTAACAAATGATTTACTTATTTATGCTACTACAGTACATGGGGGTTTTATCTTCATATAGTACTACTTTTTTATCCATGTTAGCAACTATACTCTCTCTGCATGTAAGGGAGTTAACAGGTAATTCAAACTATATCAAATGAAGAATGAGAGAAATTTATTTCGGTGGAAAAGCTGGGTTTGTAATACTTGTTAGAATACTTTCCTAGAATATCCTAAAGTGTTTACACTGGAAAGTCTAACATTTTCAAAAGAAATTTTGTAGTAAGTTAAATTTTAGAAGAGAGTCTTCAAAGACATGTAGGTACTTTGTGTAGACTTTTTGGAATGGTATCTTAGATATTTGAGGACTATCATGGTACTGCATGAGAGAAGAGACTCTTAAGATGAACTGGAATGATCTAGTTCACATTTATAATGTAGACTAATAGTTTAAAGCATGAGGAATACATTTGGTAAGTAAAATGTATGCCAATGCAGCTTTGCTATAATTTTGTCCCAGAAGCAGCACTTTTTATAGACAGACTGCTGCTCTCTGCCTTGACTGATCCTTCTCACTGACCTTGGAGATAAGATAGGTTTTAAGCACCTTCTAAAGTGGCAGTGATGCTGAAACAGTACTGAAACCTGCCAGTATTGTTAATCCAGATCTCTCTGCGTGGCATACAAGTTCACAAGGCATTTTCCAGTTTGATCTAAAGCTTTATGATGATGTACAGCTGACTGCAACCAAAAGCAGTTTTTATTCAACATGTGTAATAATTTTTAGGATATAATTCATATTGATCACCAGTGAAAGATTTTTTAAGAAAATTAGGAAACATACTCTGAATACAGCTGAAAATCTTTGCCTTGATAATGACCTAGAATAATCTCTCATTGACAAATTTTTAATAGATTCCCATATAAAAATTAACTTCTCAAAAATTTATCTGAAAAGGAGTATATTTCTTTTTACTTTTCCTATTTCACAGTTACTGCAGCTCAGTAACTTCCTCACTGAGTCAAGTTGCCTCCTCATCTGCATCTTTTAAAATATCTTAGGTTCTTCAGCTAGGGGAATCTGAAAACTATCAAGGCAAAGATGTTGATGTGTTGTGGCAGCATTTTTAAGTTGAAATCTTTTGGGGTTTTGGCTGTAATGTTTTGGCATACGCACTTCTTTCGAAAATCTGGTGTCTGATTAAAAAAAACAAGAGCAAAGAAAAGGTTAAACCCAGGTTTTGAATTAGCAAATGTTGCCACATTTATGCAGAATCAGCTGGGATATTTTAAACTCCATTTACTTCATTTTAACTGAGCTATTTGAAAACATAAATAAACATAACTTTGCCTGCTGTTACCTGCATAGGACCCTTCCTGCACTTTTTGCATGCCTCTTTTTTTTCCTAGTGGGAGTAATCTCTTATGTCCTGAGACCTGTACATGTGTGCAAAAGCCGCTCAATGAGGAAACAGACCATAGTCTTCCCTTAACAACAACAAGCAATTATGGATTTGAAAGGGCATTAATTGCTAAGTGTAAAATTCATGCTGCTTTAGTGAGTGCAGATGCATACAAAATGTGTAAAGTAATAGATACAGTGTGTTCAGCTAAGGATGGGGGGGGGGGTTGTTGCTGGTTTTGGGGGTTTTTTTGATACAAGACAGAGCAAATTAATCAGTTTGCAAAGGTTTTTTTTTTCTACTCCCGAAACTACACCATGAGAAATGTAACAGAAAGTACGTTATTGAGTATTTCAATGAAGAGGATGCTACTTTTTTAAAACAATATGTATTTTATTTCATCTATTTTCTTCAGGATTTTTCTAAATATACAAAAATTTAATATTTTTGTAGTTATTTCCACCCAGCTTTACAGGAAGAAGAGGGGAGAACTTGAGACCATTCTGTTCCAAAATTTACAGGGTAGAAGTAGCAAGTCTCCCTGCAAAGCCATGATTTCCAAGGTAAATAGTAAATGCCAAAGATTAAGTGATCAACACTTGTTTGGTGCTTAAGGGAAGAAATGAGGTTACTTATTTAACTTGTGCAAAATAATGCTGTTCTTACTGTGCATCACTTTGTGCAAGTGGTTCAGTTCTCCAGTGTGGGCTTCTTAGGAGCTAAGCATGTAAGAAATTAGTGATTAAAGCATGATACCTTTTTTAGCCAAGGGAAATATATTTTTTCTTTTCTTTTTCTGATTTTAGACTGTAAGTTTCAGTTACTGTTGCTTTACTGACTGGAAAACTAAGTTGGGTGGTATCCTACTGAAAACTTTTCCAGCCTGGCTAACTGTACAAAATGCAAGTTAATGTTACATGCTTGATTGCTGAAGTATCAAAAAAAAAAAAATTAAGGAGAAGATAATAATATTGAATTCTATCTGTAAGTGAATTGTGCAGACACCAAACGTAGCAGAAATCCTGAAGTAAAATTCCTTAAACACTATGGTCAAGTTTGCTCTGTAAAGAAAGCTACTGATGTGGAACTAAGAAAAATAGAATAATTCTGGGCACATTCGCATGTCCAGATAAAAATATGCATTATAAAATCACAGAATCACAGAATCACCAGATTGCAAGAGACTCAAAGGATCATTGAGTCCAACCATTCCTATCAAACACTAAACCATGCCCCTCAGCACCTCATCCACCCATCTCTTAAATACCTCCAGGAAAGGTGACTGAACCATCTCCCTGGACAGCCTGTTCGAGTGCCCAGTGATCCTTTCCATGAAAACTTTTCTTCTAATGTGCAGCCTGAACCTCCCCTGGCGGAGCTTGAGGCCATTTTCTCTTGTTCAGTTCCCTGTCACTTGGAAGAAGAGGCCAGCACCCTCCTCTTTACAACCTCCTTTCAGGCAGTTGTAGAAAGCAATGAGGTCTCCCCTCAGCCTTCTCTTCTCAAGACTTAACAACTCCAGTTCCCCCAACCACTCCTCATAAGGCCTGTTCTCCAGTCCCCTCACCAGCTTCGTTACTGTTGTCTGTACACGTTTCAGAGCCTCAACACCCTTCTTGTAGCAAGGGATCCAGAACTGAACACAGGATTCTAGGTGAGGTCTCACCAGTGCTGAGTACAGAGGGAGAATATCTTCCCTGGTCCTGCTGGCCACGCTGATACAAGCCAAGATGCCACTGGCCTTCTTGGCCACCTGAGCACACTGCTGGCTCATATTCAGATGACTGTTAATCAATACCCCCAGGTCCTTCTCCTCCAGGCAGCTTTCTAGCCACTCTTCTCCTAGTCTGCAATTTCCTGGGTCCTCCCTCCAACCCTTCTTGTAGATGGGCACAGTATCAGCCAGACTCTAGTCAAGTGGAACTTCCCCAGTTAGCCAGGACTGTTGGAAGATGATGGAAAGGGGTTTGTCAAGCACTTCTGCCAGCTCCCTCAATAGCCTTGGATGAATCCCATCCAGCCCCATACACTTGTGGGTGTGGAACTGGGCAAGCAAGCCTCTAACCACTTCCTCATGGATCATGGAAGCCTCATTCTGCTCCTCTAACTCCTGGGTTTGTACACAGAGGGAAAAACTTTCCTTAGTATGAAAGACTGAGGCAAAGAAGTCATTAAGTACCTCAGCCTTGTCCTCATCCCTTGTCACAGTTGTCTCATTTGCATCCAGTAGGGACTGAATATTCTCCCTGGTCCTCCTTTTATTGTTAATGTACTTACAGAAAGATTTTCTGTTGTCTTTCACAGAATTGGCCAATCTAATCTCTAGTTGGGCCTTAGCCCTCCTGATTTTTAGTCTGCACCATCTCACTTCCTTGCTGTAGCCCACCCAAGATATCTGTCCCTTCTTCCAAAACTCACAGACATTCCTCTTCTTTTTGATGTCCCTCAAGATCTCCCTGCTCAACCAAGTTGTTTTTTTCCCCGATGGCTTCTTTTCCGGAACATGGGCATGGTTTCTTCCTGAACTGCTAGGATTTCCTTTTTGAAGAGCTCCCAGCCCTCGTGGGCTCCCTTGCCCTTAAGTACTGTCTCCCATGGGATTTGCCAATCAGACTTCTAANTATTCACCAGCTGTGCAAGGAAGTTGTCTTCTGCACACTCCAGAAACCTCCTAGACTGCTTCCTTTCTGCTCTATTGTACTCCCAGCAGATATCAGGGAGACTGAAGTCTCCCACAAGCACAAGAGGTAGTGATCTAGGCACTACTCCCAGTTGTTTATAGAAGAGTTCATCAGCTTCTTCTTCTTGGCTAGGTAGTCTGTAACAGACTCCCATCACTATATCCACCTTCTTGTGGGTTCCTCTGATTTTAACCCACAGGCACTCGATCCCATCATCACCATAATTGAGCTCAAAAACCTATGCTGATCCAGAGTTGCACAGTTTTGTTGCTGTCCTTTGGATAACAGCAACCATTACTTCACCACCTTGGAGTAGCTTACAGCTTGTTGAGAGCTTATGAGTCAGGATGAGATTTGTAACAAAATACTTCAAATTATAGCACAAATAGGCACTTTCAAGTAAGGATGTCCTTCATACTGACTTTTTTGTGAGTAAAATGGAGCCTATTGCCTTTCTTGTTGGGATTTACTGACTCCTGTGACTTGCATGTTTGTGTTACCATCTAGTGGGAACAGAATCTCCAGGTGCTGTACCATCTGTTTGGGAAATACTGTCCTATACCTGGCTTTTAATTTTGCAAATTAAGAGTAATGCTTAATATTTGGGGATTATTTAGAAAAGCAAAAATTTTTGCAAATAGCAGTGAATATCTCTCCTCTCTAGAAAGGACAGTGTTTTATTTTGTTAATTGCCTTGGAAGGTCAAATATTTTTGTTTCTCTTTTCCTGCTGCAGTTAAAGAAGGGCCTAAATATTTCCCATGCACCTAAGTCCAGGAAAAGAATATCAGAAGGGCTTTAGTAAAATTACTTTGAACGTAACATTTTACAAGTAATAGTACTGTCTTTGTTAGCAAATACGTATGTAAGTAGTGCAGACTACTTACATAATCATTAATATATCCTAGGTCCAAACTCTAAATATTGGTCTCAGTCTGGACAGTAGAGTTTCTTAGTAATGAAAGCATTATTTTACACAAGGTGGGTAGGAATTGTTGGTGTAGGTTTTTACCTTGTATCTTTGGTACTGTAGAATTTCTTTCACCTAAACACTTTATTTCTATATCTATTAAATGGGTACATGCAGTCCCCTAACAGAGACTGGCACTGTGTTTTATTGAGTACTGCAAATGCATGCAGTAATAGATTATTCTACTGCCATCCAATGGACAAGAGAGATGAGTCTGGTATTCAGGTAATGGTTCCATCCCCACTTGAGTAAGGGACAGAGTTTTTCTCTCCTGCATTTTCATCTGTAAAAGTCTTTTGCTCAAGGCTCAAGCAGAGTTACACAAGGGATGAGGTAACATTTTAATGGCACAGTGAAAAAATTTTGACCTTACTCAGTTATTTTAGGATTATAGTGCAAGTTTGTGGTCAAGTGGATTATAGTGCAAGTTTGTGGTCAAGCTCAGCTCTGGATCCTAACTGACTCCATTTTTGTTTAGGCATTTGAGTTCCAAGATCACATTTTCCTTATACATGACTCCCTGGTGCTACAGTGTTCTTGAAGGTAATAAGGTACCGTGTTATTCTGTTGGAGTAACATTGCACCTAAATGTCCTGGCGAATTTCTCTCAATGTATTTGTAGTTCTATAGGTAACTAAAAGTGCCCCCCACCAAATTTAATGAATGTGTTGGGATTTTTCATCAGCTAATATTTTCTTCAGTCATTTCTGGGAATAACTGGAGAAGTTGAAACTCACTGTTTTACTGGGCAAGATAATACTGCTGGTTTGTATAAAACACTGAATGATAGAATGGTTTGAGTTGGAAAGGACTTCAAATATCATCCAGTTCAAACCCCACTGCCATGGGCATTGATACCTTCCACTAGATCAGGCTTCTCAAAGCTTCCTTCAACCTGGCCTTGAGCAAATGACTTTAGGGTTGAGGCTTCCACAAGTTCTCTGGGCAACGTATTCCAGTGCCTCACCACCCACATCATGAAAAATATCTTCCTAGAATCTAATCTAAATCTACCCTCTTTCAGTTTAGAACCATTCCTCCTCATCCTATCACTATACTTACTTATAAAGAGCCCCTCCCCATCTTTCCTGTAGGCTCCCTTTAAGTACTGGAAGACTGCTATAAGGTCTCCCTGGAGCCTTCTCTTCTTTAAGCTAAACAAGCCCAACTCTCTCAGCTTGTCCCTGTAGGGGAGGAGTTCCAGCTCTTCGATTATCTTCATGGTCCTCCTCTGAATTCACTCTAACAGGTCCATGTCCTCCCTATGCTGAGGACTCCAAAACTCAACAGAGTACTAGAGGTGAGTACACAATCCCTTCCCTCACCCTTGTGGTTACATTTCTGATTCAGCCCAGGATACAGTCAGTTTTCTGGGCTGCAACTGAACATTGTCAGCTCATGTTGAACTTCTCATCCACCAGTACCCCCAAGTCCTTCTCTTGAGTGTAACTCTTATTCCATTCTCTGCTCAACCTGTAATTTTGCTTGGGATTGTCCCAACCTGGGTGCAGGACCTTGCACTTGGCCTTCTTGAACTTCATCAGGTTCACACAAGCCCACTTTTCAAGTCTGTCAAGGTCCATCTGGATGGCTTCCCTTCCTTCCAGAGTGCCAACCATGACACACAGTTTGGTGTCACTGGCAAATTTGCTGAGAGTGTCTTGGATTCCACTGCTCATGTCTGTGACAAAGATATTAAATAACACTGGTCCTGATACCAGCCCCTGAGGAATGCCAGTTGTTACTGGTTTCCACTTGGACATTGAGCCATTGAACACAACTCTTTGAGTGCAACCATCACTCCAGTTCCTCATCCACCAACTGGTCCATCCATAGAATCCTTCTCTCTCCAATTTAGAGACAAGAATGTCATGTGGGACAGTGTTGAATGCTTCGCACAAGTCCAGGTAGATTATATCAGTTACTTTTCCCTTATCCACCAGTGCTGTAGCTCTGTCATAGAAGACCACCACATTTGTGTGAAAAATCGCGTCACCAGTCACCTCCTTATTTTTCATTCATCTCAGCAGAGTTTCTAGGGGGATCTGCTCTGTGATCTTGCCAGACACAGATCATGTTTGCAACTTAACTCAGTTTGATGCAATTATGGGTCCCCATATAATATAGACTGAAATATGTGACACAGGCAGTGCATTATTTATATATAGTACATATATCTTCCATACTTCCATACTTTTTCAAGCTAAAAATTGATACAAGGCTAAAGGCATAGGGTAGTATTCTCTAGCAGTTCAGCTACTAGTAGTCCTCAAAGTAAATTGAGACAGTTTTAATTTCTGAAATACCTACAATAGTCACATTGCTATAAAACACTTTTCTGCTCTAAGACTTTTAGAAATATTTAAAAGGCAGTATAGTACATGAGTGCAAAAACATCTTTATAGAAAATCATTAAAACTGTGCATTTCTGTAACATTTAGTCATTGCTACCACAATCTCAGAATTGATCACTTTTTTAATAAACTGAGAGGAACATATAATAGGCTGATCTTGAATTTCTTAATCATACGTATTTCACTAACGTTAATTGAAATTTTTCCTAGTTAAACCCAAATAAAAGTCAAAGATGTATTTTATGCAAGACAGATAAGCCAAGAACCAGGACACCTGATGAAAATATACTTCACAATATATTCAAATCTAGCTAAATGTGATTTTGGTCTTGAACTTCATTGCATTTGCGAATTACCTTGCATTTAGAACATCAGTGTAACCAGAGTACATCTGGGAAACAAAAGGTTTTTGCTGACAGGTTTTAGAAGATCTTTTTAATTGGGTCAACAGTCTAATGACAGTGACAGGCTATTAATTGTACAAAATATGTTCTGTTCTTACGGTACTTTTAATTCATTGCTACTGAGAACAGGGATAGTGATTATTCTTGGTGCTATAGAAACATAATGTATGGGCCTTATAAACAAATGCAATCTAGTGAACACTGAACTGCTTATAAATGTGGGTTTTTTTATAAGAGTGTTAAAGCTGTATCTAAATTTTCAAAAATGATGAGATTGAAACAAAAAAAAAGACTTGCAAGGTCTCAGCAGGAACAGCTAAATGCTTCCTTTCTAAAAGTATAGCCTTTATTTCTAGTTTGTTAGATTTATACTGCACAAGAACACTGGAACTATTAAAGCCACATGTGATTGGTTTCCAGCTTTTTCCATCTAGAGGTATGATGACATGTTTTATTTTCTTTAATTATGGCACAATTACTTGCTACTCACACTATTTGTATTATAAACTGAGTTACCCTCTTGGCCTTTTCTGTTACTAATCTGTCTTTTACCTCTCAGCATGTTCTTTCCGAAGCCTAAAATATCTAGAATTTATCTACACTGTCATCTTTGCAAGTCTGCAAAGTGAAATATGATGTGGGAATACCATCAGCAATATTAGACATTTAGCCAAATGCTTTTAACCCATACAAACTTATGATAAAATGTTGAGATAAGTGCTATATTTCATTAGACATAACAAGCACATCAGTGCAGTAAGCCATTTTCCAACATTGTGCAGAGATACTTTTAGACACTGCAGCTGTACTTCAATCCCAATGTGTCTATTGTCTTCATCCTCTTCCTATTTGAATTCCCTTACTGGCCTATGCATTGCTGATGTACCATAAACTTTTGAACCCCCATTGATCTGTTGTTATATATATATGCCTTACTGAGTCAGATGAAACCATACAGAGGTTTTTTTGTAAATACAAATGCAGCTTTAAACTTTTGACTTGCCAAGCAGGACCAGTTGGAAGTTTCACCTTTCAAAGTACTTTTGTCCTGTTTTATATTCCCGTTGCAGGCAAAAGTGTAATGAACTAATTAATAATTCATAAAATACTTGGCACAATAAAGGGATTTACTTTCGTGGTGGATTGTTTTAAATAATACCAAGAATCCTAGTACTGATTTTTGAGACAGTGCAAAAGCTACAGTATCAGATCATTTTTACAACTCCTTGAGGGATTGTGAAAGAATATATTGTGCCAGAAAGGCTTTTAATGAGAAGTGTCCCTGAAGGGAACAAGCAGATAAGCAAGATGATTTCAACATTTTGTCAGAGAATGCAGTGATTTGAGAACAACATCAGGAAAAAAGTCCTATTTGAATCAAATAGGAAGACAGTTGAAAATAATTTTGGGTTAAATGGTGTATAAATGACCAAGGTTTTATTTTATCATTTATGTATGAACCAATGTGCAAAGACCAGAAAATAAAAAGATGTGATCTAATGTCTAAGCTATAGAGCTTTCCTGAAATGGTTTAGGGTTTCCTACTTATTCATGATTTGTAGTAGTCCTCTGAGGACATTAGTAACAACCTTTCAGAACTACTGATTACAGAGGGAGATGCTGTGCATGTTAACAGCTGGTCTCTACCCAAGAGAATCTACAATGAGACCGACAAAAGCAAAAAAGGAAGCAAGACAAGGGGAAAAAAGCAAGGCAACTGGGTCTGAGTAGAATGATAAAGATGCACTTGAACTAAACCAAGTTAAGTAGTTGACATTGTAATGGAAAAAGAGAACAAGAAAAATCTTTTAAAACACCTCTCACTTAACAGATTAATTTAATAGGCTTCAAAATGGAAAAAAGGGGAAGATAGTAGGTTATGTTATGTATGAATCTGCACAGTAGAATAGACTTGAATTTTCTCTCCCCATTTTAAGGAACATGAATGAACTTTGTCCTCTGCTTGCTTTCTTTATTCTAGTATGGCTTTCTTCAAGTGAATGGAGTTACACTGTATTTATACCACTATATCAAAAAATGGAATCAAGACACTCACCAGCTTAGATTGGTTCAGTGAAAAGTAAAACTACTTTTCTTATTTGGGAATTAATGCAAAAGTTTATATAGTTCTGAGTTTAACGCTTATTTTACTTATGAAAAGGTAACCAGTAAAGTGTGTTTTTATAGACTCATAAATTTATCATTTTACTTAAAGGAATGAGATTTCATTATAGTTTCTGAACTGCTTTCGCATGAAATAAATTCTCACAATAAAACCTACTAAGAAACAATTTTAAAACAGTGTTTGAAAACTGTGGCACTAAATTGCAGTGCTGGAAATATTTAAATCAGGCATTTAGTTACCCATATGTTTAGTTTATAAATCTTGTCTGCTGCAGGAAGATTTTGAATATTAATCAATATAAGCAGAGTTATGCAAAAGAAATGTAAAATACATTATGGGATGAGATTGAATATAATTGCAATGATGATTAAGGTTCTTGAGATAAAAGAATTTAATTAGGGATATGCCCTGTTTTTTCACAGTACTGACTTTAGTCTCACATTTTAAGAAACATTTGTGACCCAACCCTGCTCCCTGTATTCCATAGTTTTTAGATTTACATCATTTTGGTAGTGTCAGCTGTGTGTCACCTTAATTTTCTTGGGTGCTGATCTCCAGGCATCTCGATTCTGAAATTTAGCTAGGGTAACTCATGATTTTCCCAGCCCTGTAATGAGATCAGCAGGAGCTGATGATCATAGAATCACCACCAGGT
>WAAB01016520.1:70928-96790 GCA_013389865.1 Piaya cayana | reverse complement strand
TTCTGCAGCAGAATGCTGTGAGAAACTGTGTCAAAGGCTTTGCTGAAGTCCAGGAAGACCACGTCCACAGCCTTTCCCTCATCCAGTAGACGTGTCACTGTGTCATAGAAGGCAATCAGGTTGGTTTGGCAGGACCTGCCTTTTGTAAACCCATGTTGGCTGGGCCTGATCACCCGGTTCTCTTGGGTAGTCAGGGAAATAGTGAGCACAGACAATGTAGTGGAAAAAATGTGGTTAACGCAGGACAGTTAGTCATAAGGGGTTGTTATTTTCTAGTAACTGTCATCTCCTACAGCTTTTTGCTGTTGAGTACAAATTTTATGATACAACTGAGCAGTCAAATGTCTTTTTGCCATGAAAAACTCCCTCATCCCCATACCTGTGATTTTGCAAAGGAAGGCACTGAAAGACACAAGTAGTCAGCTCCAGCATTTGTCATTCTTTCTGATTCAATTCAGTTGATTAACTGATTGGATTTGATTTTTGCCTAAAGGAAAAAAAGCTTTTTGCTAAATTAGTGTGCCAGTTTGACTAATAGAGGAGCCTGATTAGTGCAAGAGCAAGAGAGTTTTGAGAGAAGGCATGGAACCTCTTCTCCTGGCATTGAACAGTTCAATCATCTCAGCTGCATTGAAAGGTGATAGCTGTTGATCATAACTAAACTTTAATGCCTTTTCACTACCATCTTTTATGTGCTTTTTAAAAAGGTAGACTATACATCAGAAGTTCTGCGGTCAGAGGAAGAATTCTTAACAATGGTGGACTTAAACCACTGGAGAAGTCTAATTATTGGATGCTCAAGCACATGGGTTTTAGGGTAGGAGTTGCTGTTTTGTTTGTTTCTTTGAGGCTCCCAAGAAGTTTATAGAACTGTGATTGTCAGTGCTCATCCCTACTCTGATTTGGGTATGTAAATGTATAGATCTAATGAGAACTGAGGATGGAACCAGAGGAATAGGCAGGTGGATTCCAGTGAAGCTTTTTAAAAGGATCTGTGCTAAACTACTGAGAAATGTTCTGCTTGTTCATGTACTGTGCTAGTACTTTCAGGTAATTGTATGTGAACCTTATCTGTGAAAATAAGCTTCCAGAGTCATTTAACTCCATTAAAACACATTTTTACATCAAAGTAATCAGAGTTTTAGCTGCCATGGCTGCACTTTCATGCTAGTACCTGTCAGATCTCTGCATGAGCTGGGCTAGTCTGTTAAGCTATCGGGACACTTAACTGAAGTTTTCTGCTCAGTTAGCAAGTTGTAGTATCTCAATGTGGGCTCAGGTGACTGACAATACCAAAGCAGGAAGGAAGTTGAGGTTGTACATGAGTGATTTAATTTCTTTGCTGTATTCTGATACTATACTCCTAATGCTTTTCCCTGGGAATTTTGGAAATCTTGGAGACAATTTCTGCCTTTTTTTAGGAACCTCTCCCTAGTATGTGTTTAAACAGTTTAAGAGAAATCGTAGATATGCAAGATAAGATTTTTGATATGTTTGTCTACACTGGTCTTTGTGCATGTGTTGACTAAATAATCATGTTATATACTTACGATTGGTCTTAATTTTTTGCATAGAGACTGCTAAGTTTACAGACAAGGGTAATGTACAACATAAAAGCCTGGTGACTAGATAACTGGAACAAACCCCACTTTTTTCCGATGCCCCTCTTTTTCAAACTTGCATAGTATGTATTCCTTGCTAACAACTTTGTGTACCCAGTCTTAAGAGTTTTAGTTTTACATTGTACCTGGATTAGTCCAGTAAAAGAAAGGATCTCTAGTAAAAATGATGGAAAACACTATAGCTGTAAGCAGCTATAAGGAAAGTGAAGTTTTACTGCATTGTAATATTGCTACTATATCGTTTGGCTTATTTTGTTTGAATATAAAAGCATACCGTGACTGCATGCAGATGTGTTAATTAACTTTGTTCCCTACATCAGTGCTGAAATACCATTTAGCTTCTGTGATATAAAGCAATTAAGCAGTGACTTGTTTAACATGTACCAATATCTGTTTTCATGTATAATAATCAAAATCCAGTAATTACAGTTCAGTACATGATTATTGCTTGGATCTCTTCAGAGGCAGTACATCTTCATATTCTGTTATGAATAAGTAATTATATCTCTTTATCAAGTTAATCAGTGTTTCTGTGCTTTCTATTTTTTTCTTTGTTAAGTGGGAATAAAAATTACTAGATCTAGAAAATTGATTTTTAATTTCTTTTCAGATATTAGTGTTTGGTTTATTTTTTTAAAACCAAATGAAATAAAGTGAAAATATTTCAATCTTTCTCTTGCTGCTTACATTTATTAAGATTATTTTTGTTAAATGTTGCATTCTTTAGTTATTTTGGAGGGGATTTGCCATATCAATTTTATGTGGATTCTAGTTGAGTAGAACTTGACAGTTGACTTGGGTTTAAATTTTACTATTTTTCAACAGGACTGTGCTTGGGAAAGAGAATCTGAATTAAACCATGTCAGACTAAAGAGAGCACTCTTACTTTCCTTTTATAGTCTGCATTGCTGTCACTTGGTAGTAACTACTTTCCAGTGAAGTGGTTAGTTGCTTCAGAACAATATGATTGCCAAATAATTCAAACAGGAAATATTTGTTTTGCTTTGAAAGTATATTCTGCAGTTGGTAGTGCAAAACATAAGCATGCAAGTATTGACCTTTTCCTTAATGTGAACGTTATGGATTACATTATTCCTTTTTCTCTAGTTAAAGTACCTCGTAATTTTCGCTTGTTGGAAGAACTTGAAGAAGGGCAGAAAGGGGTAGGCGATGGGACGGTTAGCTGGGGCCTTGAAGATGATGAAGACATGACACTCACAAGATGGACAGGAATGATTATTGGGCCACCAAGGGTAAGTGTGATGAATTAAAACATTTTTCTTGAGTTTATAGGCCATACAAAATGCAAAAGAATGTTACATTCCTGGGGTGGAAAGGAATTAGTTAAAATTCAGTGAATGAAGTCATAGAATCATAGAGTGGTTTAGGTTGGAAGGGACCTTAAAGATCAACCAGTTCCAGGCACCCAGCTGTGCGCAGGGACACATCCCACTAGACCAGGCTGCTCAAGGCCTTGTCCAACCTGGCCTTGAAGTCATCGAAACACTGTGTATTCATGCTGGAATTCATCACTTCCTGGCATGTTAAGTGTTTTCAGTCTAACCTCCCCTAGTACATGTTTCTGCAGTTGTCTATGTAAGCCAGTTGGGATTTGAGACTTAATGATTCAGGAATATATTGTCTGTCTTTCCGTCGCTACTGTCTAATTGTACAGTGATAGTGCAGTAAACAGGGTAAGTGTCTTTCCACAGTTTATCCTATGGTCCTGGTAATTTCAATTCTGTATTAAACTGGCAATATATTTTCAACTTTCTCAAGTTTTACCAAATAATCTTTCGGTATAGCAGTTTATGCATTGTTGAACCATGCTTAAAGACTAAACAGTTTTTCATTACTTCTAATAAGATAAAATATATGCACCAAGTTCAAGTCTTTCTGACCTTTTAGGTTTTGTAGAATGTCACCTTGACTGATACAATCTGCAAGAGAAGTAGTGATCTCTCTCGTCTATCAGCCTCATCAGAGATTAATAAGCTCATCTTTACTTACTTTTGTGCATGCTTTCTCATGAGTTTCAATAGGCTACAAAGGATCACTGTATAAATGAGAATTTTTAACGGGTATACTTCAGTTAGCTCTGAGTTAGTGTATGTCTTTCACTGCTAACATGAGGTTACTGTCTCTTATGTTGTTCAGCACGGCAGGGCTTATTGGAAGAACTATCCAAGATGAGAACTGAGATCAGAACTTGACCTCAGTGAAGAGAATGTCTTCTAAAGTAACAGAGTTCCAGAGATAGTCGTTATAATTCAAGCTCATTTTGGAAGTCAGTTAGTTGCAGTTTGCACCAGACTGTTTTGAACATTTGTATAATTCTGCTGAACTCCTAAGACTTGGGTGCATTTGAAAGAGAACCTGTTTGAAATAACCATAATGAAGTTATGCTTTGGATACTAGTTTCTGTAAAATCACAGTATTTTAATACATTTTGAAGGAAGTTTATAGTCTTATTGGTTTTGAAAATAGCATGCAAATGTGAGCTAACTCATGTAGTGCCTCCCTGACTCACAAACAGCCGTCTGAACTGCTTTTGGCTGGTTTCTGGCTTAGCCTAAGGCAGCCTCCTAACACATCTTTGAAGGGAGTGATTATTGTGTAGGAGTGCACGTTTTAAATAATAATACACCCCCCCCCTTCCCTGGCATGGGATTTTAATTCTGATCAATTTATATTGCTGTAATTTTATTTTCTTTATGAAAGAGCGCATGCAAATTTTATGCCGTTTCAGGAACTTTGTCTTGTTGATAGGATGACGTGCAGTGTGTGATGATTATAGAAGTGAATACCCTCAGCTCCTGAGCTGGTGGTAGCGCCTTGAGAAGAACTGCATATCCAGTTTCAGCATTTGTAGGAGATGGGTGTTTCAGACTTTGGCTGAGTTAATGCAGGCAGTGTGTAGCTAAGGACAACACAGAGAAAATTGCTAATACAGTCTGCGGCATGAAGTTCTGCACATACATGGCTTCTTTAGAGCTGTGCAAAAAAAATTTTTTTTTTCTTGCCTTATTTGAGGGAAGAGGGCAAGATTTGTTTAACATTAAAGGAAACATTTTTCTGACCCACCGGGATGTGTTTTGTGGTGCTTGTGGTTTTTTTTTTTGTTTTGTTTGGCTTTTAGGGAAGGTTACCATGAATTCTTTGCTTGATGTAATATAGTTACTTAAAGGATTTTTTTTTTTTTAATTGTGAGCACAGTACATACATTTTGGCCACTCTAGCTGGAGAAGTGTTTGTAATTGTAATTTGTAAACAGCAATTGTTTAAACTGAGTGATAATGAGAAATTTTGTAACTGCATTTTCTTGCTGTGATAGCACCTATGTTATGTGTAGCAGGGTAAGATTACTTTTATTGGGCCTTTAGCTTCTAATGGGAAAGAATGATAGAACAGCAGCCTTGTTTCTTTTTGAACCACTTGCTGCTCAGTCTCTGGCCTCTCAAAGTTTTAAGATGGGATTAGGATGCTTCAGTAGTCCAATTTCCACTCTGCATTTTAATTGACCACAGAGTGGACTGTCATAGAATCATAGAATCACCAGGTTGGAAGAGACCCACCGGATCATCAAGTCCAAACATTCCTATCAAGCACTAAACCATGTCCCTCAGGACCTCATCTACTCGTGCCTTAAATACCTCCAGGGAAGGCGAATCAACCACCTCCCTGGGCAGCATATTCCAATGCCTAATGACCCTTCTGTGAAAAACTTTCTCCTAATCTCTAGCCTAAATCTCCCCTGGCTGAGCTTGAGGCCATTCCCCCTTGTACTGTCCCCTGTCACTTGGGAGAAGAGGCATTTGATAACTTAACCTGTGTGGTGGATAACTTCCACTTGGAGAGAAAGACAGGTGGCTGATGCAGAGCAACTGAAATGTTGTACTTCAACATTTCAAAGTACTTCCAAGTTCAGGACTGTTTTACTGCTTTTGGTTCATGTTAGCTGTATCCTTTGTGCCAATGGTAAGACACCTGCAGAGACTGCTTTTATCTTCCCTTTGGAGCACAGAGGCATGTGCATCAGTGACCAGCAAAGCCACTGATACTTTTTATTGTGCATGGCCTAGTTGACAAAATTAAAAAGAACTCTTAATAGTTTCTAGATGGACTTACTCAAAATGTATTTGCCCTTAGAATTATCTGTTTCCTGGTCATTTTGGAGTGACGTCTTTTGCAAAGTAGCTGTCACTTTGCTGTCCAAAGTTCACAAATCCCTTAAACCAAGCAGTCCTTGGCTGTTGAAGTCTTAGATATCTTTTGGAGTGCTAATTACTTCCAGAATATGTTTTTTGAAAATACTTTTTTTCATTTTGTTCTTGGTTTTATTTTAACTCTTGGGTTGTTTTAATCTTCATCTTTCTCTGTTTCTTTTGGTTTTTTTCAGTGTTAGGTACTTTTTCAGGTTATTGATTTTTCAGCCCCCTGCTATGCCAAAGTTGTTTGGGCATACATTTGGGTAGGAATTACAAGAGAAATATGAATTAAAAAAAGAATTGTGTTCTGTTATGGATTTTGTATGGTGTAGTCAATAATTAGTGTAATTTATATGTATTCGCCAAGTAATCAATATAACTAAAGCAGTGGAATATTAATCAGTAATACAAGACCATCAATTGGTACACTATATTAATAAATTTATAGTAATTTCACATGTCTTAATCTTTATTCCTCTTGCATATTCTTTGTGGGGTTTTTATTTATTAATATTCAGCTTTCATTAAGGTGCATTAGTCTGTCTTTTTGCTTTCTAGACAAACTATGAAAACAGAATATACAGTCTGAAAGTAGAGTGTGGACCTAAATATCCAGAAGCACCTCCTACAGTTAGATTTGTAACTAAAATTAATATGAATGGAATAAATAATTCCAATGGAATGGTAAGTTGAAATGGTAAGATCAACCATGTTGTTAATCTGTGCTATAAATTATTTCTGTGAAAAACCCAGGTGAGGAATATGCATGTTGGACAGAACTTTCATATTTCAGTTTTACAATATGAGTACTTGGTTTGAATCAAATTTTGTTTGCCTACTACTTCAAATGTTTAAGTGTTTACAATGTGTTACTGGTTCTTAGTGGCTTATCGATGAGATGAGCATTGTTTGTAGTACTGAAACAATTGTTTCTTTGTAAGTGAAGCTGAGGATTTTAGTTTTGAACAGGAAAAAATGTTTAAGCTTTGTGTAAGTGTTTACATTGTAATACACTATAAAAGGAGAGTAAATGCATACTATGACAGGAGTATTGCAAACTTTATCTGATGTTATCATTAATTAAAAATGGAAGTTATGACTGATGAGTCTCACTGGATGTAGTCACTCACCTTTAATGAACAGATATATTTAAGCTCTTATTGTCTCTGTACTGGGTTTATTCAAATTGAAGGTGATTCTGAGCTTCAGTCTTCAGATCTTTTGATGTAGATAGTAATCACTTCTATTTTAAAGATCAGTATGTTACTTTCACTGATTCTGCATTTATGGTGGGATGAGTTCACGTCCGTGAGCAATGGCATCAGCTCAAGCAAGTTTGTCACTCTGTTTTTCACTAGGTACTTTAATCCTGCGAGTAAGTCTGAGATATCCCATTGCTCACTGAAATGAAATGTGAACTATCTTGTGTTTACAGTGGTGTACACATATATCAGAATGAAATACAATAATAAATCACACTTGTCTGTGTGTACATTGGTCCTAGTGAATGCCAAGTAATTGGGTTAAGGTAATACTTCAAGGTGAGTCCAAGAACATCTTTGGAATTTAAATAATTTGCAAGATTTAAAGGAAAGATGGACTTGCATTTGTATAATCAAGAGTACTGAAATGTGAAGTTCAAGTATCTCAATGTCTGTAGCAGAGGGAGAGGGTCTCAGGGGTTTGTTTGTGCTGCTGTAGGTGGTAGGGTAGTGTGTTGGTTGGTCATCCAAAGCCAGAGCTATAACACTTCAGAAATTAATTTCAAAGTACTTCTTGCATAGCAAACGTTTTTACTTTACTGAAAGTTCTTAATAGCAATGCTATCTACAAACCAGCTGTTGCCCTTTATCACAGCTGTAGCTTGTTACCCAAGTGTGTTTACTAAGAGGTGATGACTAGCAGAAGATGCCAGTCTGGAGAGCAGCACAGCTTTTAGTATATAATATATATATTTTTTTATATATATATGGTATGAAATAATATATGTTACTTTCTCTAGTAACATATATTATTCTGAATCAGTGAAGAAATATGCTCTCATTGCTTCATAAAGTTGTTCGGAACGTTATAAACAAGGAATGCTATGCAGCATTGTCTGAAATTGTTTTAATTTCAGTTGTTTAGAAAAAATTACACACATAATGCTCTTTTGCTATTGTCTAAGGATTTACAGTGGTTTATGCCCAGAATAAAATAATCTTCAGGTTGCAGTTTTCAGCTTTATTAGCTTTTATGTGACCTTGAAAATTCTCCCTGTGTCCCAGGAGATGTACTTGAACATTCTCTAATGTGTTGGTGTGTTTTGAACACAGTTTGTGTCGTTCTTCCAAATATCATTGTTCTTCTTAGAGTGTATTTATTGTGCAATAACTTGGAAATAAATTCCACAACACAGAAAATGGAAACTCAGCCAAAAACTTTAGTGCTGCGAGATGTCATGAAAAAAGTTGGTGATTTGCAGAAAGGAGACGAGACAGACATCAATGAAAATGTCATGATGCAGCAATGGTTACTCAGATAATATTCCTAACATTGTTGAAGCAGAGCATAACATTGTTAAAGAGTGAGTTTGTTGTTGCAAAGAAAGAAAAGCTGGAGGACTGCTTACTTCTAAGTGACTGGTTCTCATATTCTAGTACTGCCAGTGTAGATGTAAGTGGATTGTTGAACAACAGTGGAGACTGACTGCTTTGTGCTGTGACTGAGTTAGCTCTCCAGACTTGAAAGAGCCTGCAAAGGCTAAGGTGAGAAGGACAACAGTGTGAAAGCAGAATTGCCAGGCTGAAGATAAGCATTCTTTTGGGGAGTCTGAGTAAATACTTCTCCAGCCATTTTTTGGTATCCTGGTCTTTATCTGAACAGATATTTACATTAATTTTCTTTCTCAGACCTACTGAAATTTAAACCTACCTTTTCCTCACCTGTGCTGGTTTACCAGTGGTCTTCTAAAACAGTTTATTATCATATGGACTTCCCCTTGTACATGTCTTTTCCTAGTTGGGAATCTTCTGATGCATCCATTACTTGGTTCTTGACAGTGATTTACTGTGGCTTCTTTCCTCTCTGTTTTTCTCAGGGAGGTTCTTTTTTTTGGTTTTTAAAAAAAATTTTACTTTTATGGTGACGTGATGTGATCTCGACTCCTTTAGTAGAAAGTATAGTGATTCAGACTGACATAGGCATCTTTCAGACTGCTGGTCTGCCAGAGGCTGTATACCAAAGCATTCAGGGAATTACATTTTGTTTCTTTTTGCTAAACTGAAGAGGATGCAAATTTAGCTGCAGAGAAGCATTAACAAATGTGAATAAGTGTGTTTGTGTATAAATAAGCTCTTAAACATCTGCAGTTATGTGCTAAGTGGACATAAGATTGGAGTCCTTGATTCTTCTGTTACTGTGATACTTTTCTTCTTTCTGTAGGACCCCATGAGTTAAAATGGGGGTATCATGCATGGTATTTTTATATGGAGAACAATTTTGAGTAGTGTGATGTCTACTACTCAAACTTTTGAAATTAGTTAATGTTGTTCTTAGTTCACTCAGTCCAGCTTGTTGGGTAGAAATACTGGAGTGTCTGTATTTAATCCAGGAAGATGGGAGAGGAGGAGATAGCTTGGTACCTCAGAACACAGATTCAGGCTAAATGATGCCTTAGGCTGCCACTTGATAACACAGGTGATCTATTATCAGAATTTCCCCTTTACTTACTGGTCGTTTTATGTAGTAGTCTTCTTTTTAAAAACAGAGAGCCTGTTTTCCAGTTTCAAAGATTATTCTGCTCCCATGTTGCCTCTTATCTATCATATTAAACCAAATACCCATTTAAAAAAGTAGTAGTAGTAGTCCAGGAATTACAGTGATGATCTAACCAGTTACTTTCAAAACCTTTCTGTATTAGCTTATACTTTCAGGCACATTTTAAACTGGCATTATCTTGCTGCATAACAGAGCTTTCCTTTTGATGTTCTTTATCTTCCTAATTAGTTAATATTCACAATGATTATTAAATAATCTACCTCCCGTTTTTACTGTGGTTTTGGCAGCTCTGCTGACTTTAAGGGTTTCCCAACTCTGAGCAGAATGGTATTTATGTGAAAAGTGCTTTCAGTGCTGATCTGTAAACTGGATCAAGGATCATGCTTAGGAACTTCTTCCCAAGGTGTTTTTTTAAAACTGGGTGAGTTCTGTCAGTTCAGGTCAGAAAGTGGTTCAACATACATTTCATGGTACACCTGAGCTGATAGGCTGTACCACTGTTAAAGGAGCAAGTGCTTAGTGAGAGTGGGCAGAAGTTTCTTGTGTTAGTATTGCTGGCCAAACCAGCTTGGCCTCAGTTTCCTCTTACAAAAAGCTTCATCTCATCTGGTGTTTGAAAATAGACAGCCTCACTTAAAACAATCTAGAAATAAAGTCTCTGTATGAGTGTTCTTATTTCTGATTCCAGTGTTGTTTTTTCTTTCAGTTTGCCCTAATTATGATGGGATAAGAAACTCCTTGATGTTTTATGCTGCCTAAATCATAAAGCAGTGGTTTCCAGCACTTTTATAGCCACGTGGCATGCCTGTGCTACTCTACCAGTGGAATTCAGTAGCGTGCAATAGCCCTATTCCTGCTTTGCAGTTGCACAGGTGTAGGCCCCTCTGTCTTGTTAAGTTCCTCTTTGCAGGGGCTGGGTGACCAGGAATTACCTGTTGCCAAAACAATTCCCAAGCTGACTTTCAATTGCTGACTTTCCTATGGAAACCTCCCTGTTATAATATAACTGTGTAAATTGTCCCACAGGTTTTATAAACGCATAGGAGAAGTCCCATGTCCTTTCCTTTCAGTTCATATTCAGATTGGTAAGTGATGTACAGTAATCTTCACAGCTCCATAAGATGACTTACTGTAAGAAGGATGCAAAGAACTAAAAAATGTCCAAACATTATGAATCGGTTATTTCAATCCATTCCTTAGTATACATAGTGAC
The DNA here is from genome assembly GCA_013389865.1 of Piaya cayana. Lineage (NCBI taxonomy): Eukaryota > Metazoa > Chordata > Aves > Cuculiformes > Coccyzidae > Piaya > Piaya cayana. The sequence continues at coordinate 85,988 of WAAB01016520.1, read as the reverse complement.
TCTAGATGCATCGGAAGCATCATGTAATATCAGTCGGTAATAAATCACTAATGATACTTGTTGCAAGGGAAAAGCAGAGGAAGTGTTCCTTTAGAACGGTGTTCTATGGACTCTCATGTGGCAGGTTCTTTTAAAGAACTGAGGGAAACCCAAGCATATGTATTAGCATATAAAGGTGATTACTTTTTTCTTTTTGGGGGGTAATTTGAAACAAATTTATACGTTTTACAAGATACAGCTCCAGTTTTGAAGTGAGTGGTTTGCTGATGTCTTCTTACCTCCCATCCCCTTTCTTCCTCAATAATGTTAGTATCAGCACACATGGAAGGGTCCACCTGCATGGATGTTATTGCAGAATCTGTATCTGTGTGTAAGTATATGACTGTTTTCCTTAAAATATTTTATGAACACAGGGACTTTATGTCACAGAGGAAGTGTCAGGGAATGCTTGGACCCTTTCTTAGAACAATTAGGTCAATAGCAGTTATTTATGTACAGATTTGGTATTTCATCATAACTCAGAACTCTTTCTTCTTTTCCAGGTGGATGCACGGAGCATACCAGTGTTAGCAAAATGGCAAAATTCTTATAGCATTAAAGTTGTACTTCAAGAGCTAAGACGTCTAATGATGTCCAAAGAAAATATGAAGCTTCCACAACCTCCAGAGGGACAAACTTACAACAATTAATTTTAGCTGATTCTCAAACTTCTGTCTTAAAACAACAACCTTCTTCTCATGTTAATGTCTTGATTAAATCTCACAATGCAAACACCCACACATTAAAAGAATTTCAGCTGGTATACATGACCTGGACATTTGTAAGAATATATATAAATATATGTATGCCCAATATGTTTTCAGGCACCATGGGAGAAAAAGGCAGCACAATTATTTTTTTTCTCTTATCAAGGCACTGTCATTTAAGTATAAGCCTGAAATAGCCTAAAATTGGGATTCAGGTTTTACAAGATGAAAGCATGACAGAAAGTGTCAAATTGCTGTGGAATAATATATGTTTCTGAAAATAATCTCTCGAGAAGGCAAAATATAAATGGCATGCTTTATCCATCTTGCTTAGTAAAAGAGCTGCAGTTAAATTTGTTTTAAAGTAGCAGGTACAGTGAATACCGTTGCTCATCTTGTTTAATTTTGCAAGGGTGTGGGTGCCGACTACTAGTAGTGTCACAAAGTATGTTCAGGATTGTTTTGATACCTGTATTTATAAAATGGGGGGATTAATTTCTGTTAAGCAGCTCCTGTGTGTTACATGTATTGGACATGGCAAATATTTGTTTACAGTCTTTGTTCTAATAAACCATGCATTTAAGTTTTAGTGAAAACAAAGGAAATGTATGGATATGTGATTGAGATTAAAGTTAGTCTTAAAATGTAAATAAAATGTGGAAAGTGTCTGAGGCTGTGCCATTTCTATAATAGTGATGTAATATATGTACAGTAACTTGCAGAAGTAGTGGAAAGCCAAACATAATATTGCTGCTGGTTTTACATGCAACTCTTATTCCTACCACTTTTGTATGCTTAGATTACTTAAGGAGTCAAGATGTGTTGTGTTGCAGGGGAGTAAGTTTTGTCATCTGTAGTACCACGTCTTTAGACAAGCTTGCACTGTGTATATGTATTTTAAAAAAACCAAAACAAAAAAGCCCCAATCCTGCAAACCAAGCCCAAATAAAAACAAAACCCCCCTTGCCTTCTCACCTTCCCTCTACCTTTCCTCCAAAATCTTTTGAGAAATGAGAGCAACTTTGACTTTGCTTACTTGACCTCTGAGCAAATTTCAGACCATGTTGCTAAAGTCTTACTTCTCAGTCCTTTGTCTTGCTTTTACAGTTACTGCCTTGATACTTGCTTTGTTGCATCTCTTTCTCTTTTATGTTTCTTGCCTTTTTTCATATCTGTTCCATTTTTACCTTTTCTGAAACACCAAAAATCCCCAAAACTTCATGAAGCTTTAATAAAATTTTCACCTGTGGTACAGATAATCATATTTCCATCTGCATTCCATGTATTGTATGCCATGACACTACCGTCTTTCTAGCTAGAATGCTTTCTGCTCTCCTGCAGTTGTTGGTCTGGTTTTTAAATGCTTTTAGTCTGGAGGGAACATGTTTTGTTTCTTTTTTTTTTGTTTGTGGTTTTTTTTTTTTGTTACTGATCTTTCATAAGAAAGCAGTTAATGTTATCCTTTTGGAAATTATACCTTCTTTTCCTTTACGCCCTCAAAATGGAAGCCTTTGTTCGTTTTGGTGAGAACATGTAACATTGTGCCAGCTATTTGCATTCAGAATATTATTTAGTGATTTAAAAAACAAAAGAATATAATTAAAAGCCATCAACAGCCAGGTAACTATCTTTGATATGCCTTTGCCTATTTCTGATGTAAACAGAATGAACCTTTAAAAGCAATAAAATAGGTGGTTTTTTTTAATGGAAAGGTTTAATTAGTATTTGTCAGTTTATGCTTTCTAGACAAATTAGACACTTCCACAATTAGTGGATTTATAGCTGCCAGCTACCTCATTTCTGTACTTACATAACATATAATTTGTGACAGTTTGGCTGGAGTACATTGTAGCATTTTGTTGCTTGGTTTAGTTTGAATGATTTTTGATGCCATTAAATCTTTTTTCTTACACTGACACTGCTAATCTAAAATTAATCAATTAATATAATGGAACTGTACACTTCAGAGATGTGAATTTTTTGGAAGAATTTAGCATAAACTACTGAGAGAATGAGAAATACTCAAACTATTACATGGTTGGTGATATAAATTAAGAGACCTATTCGTAGAGCATGAGAGAGGGCTGGTTGTTCTGTTGGCTATATGTGGTGTGAGTTGATACTACACAAGTTAGTCCTCCTTGTCTGTACTCTAACCATTTGTAGCTGTGAAAATATGCATATTCCAGCTGTAAACAGATGTATTTTGCAGAAGAAAAAAAATAAGTGGTGGATGGAGTTGACCTGATCTTTGACACCAGGATATGTAGTATAAAGGTTAACTAAAAATATTCCTGCAGTGATTTGAGTGTGTTGGTTTTCCATTTTGCTTATAGCGGGGCAAGTCTTAATATAATTAATTATGACATTTTAAAATGTTGTGACTACTGCATGAAGTCAAGAGCCTCCTTGAAATTCTTATTACTGGAAGAAGATTTTGAAGCACTGCTGCTTTCTCTCCTGTGGAAAGGTTATGCTGCTTTACAGGTATCAATGTCTGAACAAGTGTTTACTTGGTAATTTGTTTTCTCGTGTCTTGTTGTTTCTCTTAGGTAACCTCCTTAGATGCCAGAATTTTGATTTTCTTCTCATAAGTATTACATTTGTGTTACGTTCTTTTGTCAAGATTTGAATTTGGAAATTTGTTAGCAAATATGTGGGGCTTTTTTATTCTCAAAAACTCTATTTGTAGACCTTTCAAAGCAGAGCAACATTTTAAGCCAGTTGTGTGAGGGGCAAAGTGCTCAAGTTCTATTGAGAATTTTTTTTTTTTTTTCCAAATTGCTTTTGAAAATTCCTGTAAAGTTAGTGGTCATCAACCGAGATTTAACTAGCTTTGTGCTCTGGAGCATTGCCACAGTTCTTGTGTTTCAGTTGGTGGAGAGAGGGATGAGTTAACTATGAAGCAAAGAAAAAAACCAAAGACGGTGTGATTCATGCTTCATAAACCTTAAAATGTAATGAGAAAGCTTATGGAAATATCCATGTTACAAATAATGTGCCTTACTTGTTGATAATAAAGTACATTAAATGTTGCAAGGTGTGCATCTACCAACTGCTTTGATTGTGCTCATCTTCCTGTAAGTAAGTTGAGAATACTTGACACCCAGCAAGACAGGCAGGAATGAGTCCTCTACTGTTACAAAATAAGTGCATAATACATATTCCTTCCAAATGTTTGGTTTAGTATAGGAGATACCTAAAGGAAAAATTTAGTGCAACTTATAAGTTATAATAATAATAAATGTGTCATTTAGACAATTTTTTGTGTTTTACATGGTTACTTACCTGTGTTCGTGGACATTTTTTTCTTCTTTGGTAGCTTTTGGGATAATAATTCAGGGCCTAAAAATATTATAGTTCTTTTACACTATCTTCTGATGTAGCAGGCTTGTTTGGCAGGCCACCTGATAATCATCCTGTGGCAGAAGCAAGGTATTGGGACTACTGTGTTTTTATTCTGACCTCTAGTTTTTGAGTAGTCAGCCAAATTGCCCCTTGGCTATTCTCAGTTACTACAGAAGGAGGAATAAGCTGGTATTAAACAAGTTAGGGTATGTGTTACTGCAACAAGAAAGGTGACTTAAAACTACTGTTGGTCTCTTATGCAAATGAAATTTCACATAGAAGTGAAGTAGTGGGACAAAATGTTTCTCATAATTTTCTCTATGTTCGAAACTTTTGTGAAGCCTCGGAAGTGGAGAGGCATGGGAGGATGAATGCCTGTGTTCTTCCTTTTATCATAATTTAAAAAAACCAACAACCCAACTTTAAGCCTTGTTAATGCATCTGTTTACAAAATAAAGCAATTGTGGGAGAGGGTTTTCTTGGTTGTGTTATTTCCTTAAACAGTGTGTGATACTTTTTCTGTTGCAGACCCAACTGATTATGGGCTAAAATAGTATGAAGGGTGTATTACTTGTGATAGTGGAAGCATGGAAGTAACTTACTTATGCTGCTTTAAAAAAAGTACAAAACCACGCATTTCACTAGCTGATCTCTGCTTCCGTGGGAATGGGTACTGCATTCAATGGTTAAAATACCAACTTTAAATGTTACCTTACTGTTAATGCTATTTGTAACATGTTTTTTTGGTTTTGTTTTTTAACTAAATAGATGTGTACCTTCAGCTCAATTGCTAAATGGTTGTATTTGAACGTACAGTGAATTCCATTCTATAAAATACGTGTCATATACAAACTCTCAAGTAGCATTCTCATATTCAAACATTTCCATGGAGTTTTTCAGTCTTCACCATTTTAAAATGGCAATAAATATAAAAAACTTTGTATTTATACTGGTGCCAAATTATATGTATGGATAACATGACGGATGATGCTGAGATAATGTACAAATAGCCAGTGCTTGGGATCTCATGATATAATCCATGTTTTCTATCCTAATTTATGACTTCACCATTTCTTAACAAAAGCATCCCAACCTTTTGTTTTTAATATATGCACCATGGATAAAATGTAAACTTGATTTTATAATGTTTAAAATATTCAGTTTGAGGGTTTTTTTAAAAAAAAAATTTGTATTTGTTAATTTGGAAGTACGGAAGGCTATGCAGACATAAGGCAGGTTTTTATCAGCTGCTTTGTGCTTGTTCCCACTCTTATCTCTGGTGTTAATTATAGGTATGTAGGTATGCTGATTTAACTCATTGGCTGTTTTCATTTTGAATTATTAATGTTAGTATTTTTAAGCATACAGAAATGAGAAAGTGAGGGAAAAGGTTTGATTTCTCTCTGCAGTTTTTACTGATTGAAAATTATTAAGAAAAGAAGAAATCCAGTAGAGGTAAACGTGTTTAGGTGAAAATTTGGCTTTTTTTCCCAGTTGTCACAGGAGTAGAAATTGGTACAATTAGGATGAGAGCAGCTCAGACAGTAGAGCTGTGAGGTTATCATAAAGATGTAGAAGGGAGTGGTTCTACCAGATCTTTCCAGTGTCATTAAAATTGGGTTAATATGACAGAGAGGGTTGAGCCTCACAGAATGACTTAGGGAGATGAACAAGCACTTGGAGCTTCTTAAATTCAGCCTGACAGGACTTAATCCAGTTTTGTGTATCTGTCACTTCTTTGCAATGGGATATTCCTGGATCTAAAATTGTTAAACACTGGTGAAGTACAGCAACTTGAGATGACTCCATTTCTTTTAGGTTCTGATAAGCAAAACTTGCTGCTGTGAGCAGGTGTGGAAACCAAAAGTGTGGAATTGTGTGATGCTGGTGGCTGGCTCCTTAGGTCAAAGGTTAATCTGTGCGATTGGTGATTGGCAGTTTTAAGTTTAAATGTATGTGTGTAGTTAGTAAGTACTACGAATGAGAAAAGTCTATGCTAAAAGCTCTTCGCTGTTGTCACAGTGTCAGGTGAATTGCCAACAACCTTGACCTCTGCTTTTTGTGGCTAACACTTTATTCCAGTGTTTGTCATTTGCTGGACTACAGATTCAGGAGAGAGCATGATTTCTCATGTCTGGGTCATGTGTTGCACTTCGATGTATTAGACCATCCACTCCTGAGAAATCTCTAAATTAACTCTGTCATGAAATCAGTTTCAGGGTTCCTGTCATCTTGGTTTGTGTTTTCTGAAACTGTTACCTGTCATAAGTGCATTTTTTCTTCTGTATCAGAATTCGTGGATTATGTTTATGGTCTGTAATGGTACAACTAACCTGTAACAACATACTAGATTTGCTCCAACCTTATCAGGAAATCTTCAAAACATCTATGTCCTTACAGTCAGCATCAACTGTACAAGTCATTGCATTTATAGCAAAATTCTCATGCTAAATTAGTACTGTACTTTTAATTCCTTAATGCTGTGACTTTCAAGTACTGAAGTGATGTGAAATGTAAGCGTATAGCCATGATTTTTCTAGTTAGCCATGTTTTTAAATTCCTATTAGATCTCTATAATTATTTGCTTCCCTGTGCTGTCAATCAGATTGCATATTAAATGCTCATTATTTAAAATCTTTGAGCGTCACCTCAGTTAGTGTAGTGGATTTTATTCACAGCATCCCACTCTGAAGATACAGAGTACTGATTCAGAAGCTCTTCATTCTACTGCCTTGTTTTCAATCTTTTAAAAGAAAGAAAAGTTTATCTCTTTAACTGCTGGTTTTCCTTAAAGTAGCAACTTATTTCTTCTGGTATTTCAAATACTCTCATTTTCAAATTTGTTTATTGATTTTTGTATTATTCTTTCAGTGTAACAATGTTAACTTTCAAATCTCTAGAGCTTTACTGTATTTTTAGTTTTTAAATTTTATATTATTTGTGATAATTAATGTCTATGTGATAATTATTATTAAAACAGAAGCCAGAAAAAATGGTACACTGCTTTACTTGGCAGCATATGCTGCACTAATGAGCCTGTAGCTGAAAACAAGGAGGCAGTGAAGAGGGAAGGAATTAATATAAGTACATATAACTCCCGACACTTAAAAAAGTATACTGTCTCTATGTATAACTGGGGTCCCAGCTAAGTATTTGCTTAGTGTTTTACACTCTTCTACTACACACCTGAAATCACATTGTAAAGCCATCTAGATACATGGGTGACCAGTATTTTGTGCCTGGGTAGGGGTGGTTTAGTACAACCATAGGAAGAACTGAGGTTCTCTTACAGGTCCTTTTATGTGTAGTTGCTGGAATCTGATTTATGTTTGTAGTATTTAAAAACAAGGGACAAAATGTTTTGCTATTAAATTCATGCTCTGTTGCTAATTCTGTTTGGAGGGTAGTTCTTATTTGCTTTGGCTTCCAGTTTAGCAATACTTACTTTGTATTTTCACAGTATTGATTGGGATTATTCCATGCTGGTCTTCTAAAGGATAAAGGATGCATACATATGTGTGCATGCATATACTCTCACATTTACAAAATAAAAGGTGAATAAATTTATTGTTCTTTCTCCCCTCTTATTTGGGAGAGGAGTTAGATGGGGTAGCTCAAAATTTTGTGCTGGAGTAGCCAGCTGGCGATAATCTGGTAGCTGCATTTCTGCTGTTCACCACACTTCACCTGTAATGCAGATCACCAAATGGCAGTGGGCTGATCCTTTACTGATCTTTCTAATTTCAAGGGAGCTACTTTCCATGTCAAAACTGGAGGCATCCTAGCTCAGCCTGCTTATGCTTACCAAGGAAGGGAAAACCATGCTGGTGTCTTCCTGCCCTCCTGACCCTGCCCTTGCCCTTGTGCGAGCAGTCTTGAGGTCTGTCAGGAAGCTGCTTGAGAGGGGAATGAGGAGCTCTGACTCCAAAATCGGGTCTTGGCAGCTTGAAAGCATGCTTATGCTCCACTTCGATACTTCACAGCTCTCTTCCAGCTAAGGAAACTTTATAACTTGAATCCCTAAAACATTTACTCAATTATGTAGCTACTAGCTTTCTGTAGTGGTGACTATAGAAGTATAAACTTCTTTCCCTACCTGTCTTTAAAGCAGCAGTTCCCAATTAGGCTGGGATCCCTCTGATGTAAGAACACTTATAAGGAGGGTAGCAAAAGCATTGCAAAAGCAGGGGTTAAAGTTAGAAATGAGTGGAAAACCTTGGGAACTCGTCACAGCCTGGATTCTCTGCTCTCCTCAAGGTGGGCAGGAGAGAGACTTTTATCTTCCAGTACTATGAAGGTGTTCTGTCATTATTGGCTATGCTTGCCTTAATGGCAAAATCTGAGCTATGGAAACTGGGCTAAGCAGAGAGGTTCTTGTGTGGTGTTTGATGAAAACTTGTTGCAGAAAGCAGGGCAATCCTGTGGAATAATAGGACTGATAATACATCCTCCAAAATATTTTGCAGAAGATGAAAAAATGTTAGCATGGGGAGGTGTGCGTATAGGTGAACATATTTGAGAATGACGGTCAAGGTACCTAGGTTTGGGTGAAATTCCAACAGGTCAATTAAGCAGCATGTATTTCTAATAGAGGATTTTCTGGTAGAGAATGATGTTACAGCTATAATCTCCAGTTGCTGACTTCATCTAAGTATTCTGAAAATAACTAGTGTTCTGTTTTAAGGCGGATTGTGTCTTCAAGTTATCACTGTAAAATAATGAATGAATGCCTTGTGAGTATTTTGCAAGACCTTGTCTCTTGTCTCTAGAGTTTCTCAACTCCTGCCTTTCTGGGATGCAGCCGTGCCTCCCTGCAGTCTCAGTTATCTCTCTGCTTTTTTTTTTTGCATTCTAACTTCTGGATCCTGGCCATTTGTGCACTACGCAGACGTTCATGTAATGCATTTCTGATAAGCAAGGATTAGGTAGGTTTAAGTGAGCTATAGATGAGTCTGTGGGAAAAGAATTAATTAGGAGTTGAAGTCTGAAAACCCATTCTTACTCTTTTTTTTTTTTTTTTTTTTAAATTTGAATGCATGAGCAAATGCCTCAGAATCTGTAGCAGAACTGAGCCACGGCCGCAGAGGCTGAGCTAGATTCATGTCTGATGGTAGAGGAGTTGTCAGCTTTGGTCTTCTGGCAACTAGGGACAGCAAAGGCAAGTGCAGGGGTGTGCACTTACAGGTGGTAATAGTATTCATTTTTGAGGAAAAACAGCTGTCTTGTTTATGTTACAAATAGTGACATGAACAAGGTATGTCTGCTGTCTGTGAGTGGTGTAATTTAGTCTCTTTTCCCACAGAAAGGTAGCTTTAGTTTAAGGATTCTCCCCCACCTCCCTTTCTGTATTAAGTGGATTTTGTATTTTCCATTGGGTTGTGATCTCTATAATACCTTGATCTACTCACATGTACTAGTTTGATCTAACACAACTAGAAGGTGTTATAAATGCAAATTCCCATGTTCTAGAAATAAAGAAATGGGCTCAGTGGAGACCTCAGACTGGGCATCCCTACATGAAGCAGCAGCAGTGCCAAGCAGGAGCTCTCCTCAGGTACCCATTCTTCTCGTCTGGGCTCTGCTTTCCTATGCTCCCTTTTAAACTTAGAATAAGACTAAACACAATTTACAGATTAGCGGTCTAATCTCAAAACATCTTTTGTGCTTAAACACAGAACTGAGATCTGAGCTACTTACCACTTTTTAGATAAAAACAGGTCAAAATCAGAGTCAGAACCTGGCTTTTCCTTCCCAATTCACCTTTGACTAGAGTGATTTAATTGAATATAAAACATGTATTTGTTGTCAGATAACTTCTGTAGGGATGAGTTGGTGGCAAAGATAAATTTATTTCCTCAGGTAATTTCTATGTGGATTGTGTAAAGATATTTCTCTTGCCATTTAGTGCTTACTAACTGACAACCAGGAACTATTTCTATTTCCTCATTATTTGATATGAGATCTTTTGGAATTGGCCCATGTGCCAGTAAGTGGAGAGAAGCTGAAATCTTTCTCTAACCAAAAACACATAGTGGAGGTGGAAAACGTGCAGCAAGTTACCAGTTTTTCTTTACAGTAAATATTTGTCATGCATCAAGTCTTTCACTGCTTTTATTGAACTGCCAGCTTGCCAACTTCCTTGGGTAAGTATCCAAGCTCTAGTGAGTTTGGCAGTCTAACAAATGTTTTTTATCAATCTAAAAAGAAATTTGACATGTAAATTCAAAGGAAATGTAGCAGAAAATAAGCTTTTCTAGGGTCGCTATATAATACTGAGAATTCAGAGTTTAACCAAATGTCACTGTAACTTAGGTTTTGTTTTATTTTAATTAAAATAAAAGATTTGATTACTGGATCAAGATCTTTGAACAGCCCAAAGCAGAACAAATGATCCTCTCTTTATAACATACAAAGCCCCTATAGCTTAAACATGATGCCCTCTAAACCATCAGCAAGGAGCTGCTGCAGTAATGTTGCTGCAGTGGTCGGTCTGTTGTTGGAGCAGCTTCTTCACCAGAGACCTCCAGCTCAGATAAGTTTTTCTTGCTTTGACTGTGCTGGGCCTATACAGAACCAGAATGAGCCAAGGCCAATCACAAACCAGCCAATCTCTGCGCCATAGCTACCCCATCCTTGTGTGGTTTTCCATTCCTCTCTTTCAATCTCAAGGATACTGATCTTGGGCTCACATCATTCTTAGAATCATAGAATAACGAGGTTGGAAGACACCCACTGGATCATCGAGTCCAAACATTCCTATCAAACACCAAACCATGCCCCTTAGCACCTCATCCACCCATGTCTTAAACACCTCCAGGGAAGGTGAATCAACCACCTCCCTGGGCAGCTTGTTTCAGTGCCCAATGACCCTTTGTGTGAAAAACTTTTGTAATGTCTAACCTAAGTCTCCCCTGGTAGAACTTGAGGCCATTCCCTCTTGTCCTGTCCCCTGTCACTTGGGAGAAGAGGCCATCACCCTCCTCTCTATAACCTCCTTTCAGGTAGTTATAGAGAGCAATGAGGTCTCCCCTCAGCCTCTCCAACACTAAACAACCCCAGCTCTTAACCGTTCCTCATAAGGCCTGTTCTCCAACCCCTTCACTAGCTTCGTTGCTCTTCTCTGGACTCCAGAGCCTCAACATCCTTGTGGTGAGGGGCCCAGAACTGAACACAGGATTCAAGAAGCCGTCTCACCAGTGCTGAGTACAGAGGGAGAATAACCTCCCTGGACCTGCTGACCATGCTGTTTCTGATACAAACTAGGATGCCATTGACCTTGACCACCTGGGCACACTGCTGGCTCATGTTCAGTTGGCTGTCAACCAACACCCCTAGGTCTTTCTCCTCCAGGCATCACAAAGATTCTTGGCAGCCGGTGTAATGTCATCACTTTTTTGCCATATGAAAAATGGAAACACATGGAAAATGGTGAAGAGATGTTAATGGCAGAAGATCATGTCTGTGGTTTGATTAATTCTCAGGATTTTAGGAAGCAATGCAGCATCAGCAGAGCAGTTTAGCATGTTATCACTGCAAGGAGGGGAGAGAACACCTGATAGCCCATGAGAGTTTGGATTGTTTGCCTTCACACAGTGAAGTTTATAAGGAATGGCTACAATAGAAAAACTATAGGTAAACTTAAGTACTGTTTAGTTGCCTCTATCATATGGGCAAATTTGGACAATCCAAGAAGATGCCTGACAGCAGAAGGAATTAAAAGACTGTTATTTATTGTTTCTGTACTCAGAAAAATACTTTCAAAAGAATGCAGGAAGAGCAAAATGGCAAGCAACTGATTAAAAGTGTTTTTTGAAAGCGCTTATGCTTTTGCTCTTGGCACATTGTAGAGTATACAAATAAATTTATTAACTACTCAATGTATACAACTTAACAGGAAGAAACTTTGCAGAGGTTTGAGGGAATGTTCTCTTACTGAGACTATTCTTGAAATTTGTTGCTTTTTAGTGTAATCTAAAGGAAACATGGGGTTTGAAACTCAGTAGGGATGCTCTCCTCCTAGATGATACTAGCAATAAACCAGAAATAAAATTTTGTGTACAATTCTTATTAGCAATATAAGTTTAGGAGAGACAGAAACTAGAGGTAAATGTTTGCATATTTATATGATAGGTGCTCAGTGCATTAGTTGCAGGGGAACAAAAGGGGAATTACTTTGAGTTCTGAGTGCTCTACTGAATGCTTAATTCTGAAGTCATAGAAGTTTGAGATGGCATCAACATCTGACAGCAGATTGCACTGCTGCTTATATATTAAAAAAAACCAACCAAACAAAAAAAAAGTCAACCATGTTTCTTAGCCAAATGGATATGGCTTTCACCTAAAGGTAGAGTTTTGTTGAGTGTACGCTTTCTAAAGAGATATTGGCAAAACCTGCCTCTTATGCAGTCATACTTAAAAATAAAAAATGCACTAAAAATGGAACCTGTATGTTTGTGAGAGGAAGCATGGCAAATAGGCCTGTGCTATAGGTAACTTCCTGTTTCTAGAAGAGTGGGATGGATGGATGCTGATAGGCCTAATTGGCACAATAGTTGGGATGTTGGGGTTTTGGTTCATGAGAAAACTGACTCATCAAATTGAAACGGGATCTGGTGGAAAATAACCTGCAGGCGAGCAAGAGAAAGTCAGAGTGACCTCAACTGTGTTTGTTCATTAGAAAATCCACATTGTAAAGTTTTAACTGCCTAAGTGCTGCCTATCTAGGCAGGTGTGGACATCAGATACTCTGCGGTGCTTCATGTAGTCATGCTTTGGTGTACTTCGTTACAGCTTAAGACTATAGTGCAGTATAATATCTGATGGTGTTCTTGGCTTGAGATTGATAAAGATTTTAAAATATTGTGGTCTTCCTTTTCTTCCTTGTATGTGAAGATCATGTGCTACTTTAGCTTTTCTTGGTGTCCAAAGTACTAAGTCAATGTGGACTTGGTAATCAGATGTATTATTGCTGTCTATGTCTGTGACAGCTACCTTTTGCTAATGCTATAATAGATTATTATGGAAGGATTAATTTGTCCTTGATGGGTATCATCATCTCTGTGTTAACTGGAATGGTGGCGGTGGTGGAATCACTGAATGGCTAAAACAAATGTAAAATGTTAAGATGTCTCTGACTGACTGTGTTTTCATCTGGAGAGAGAGTGAGGAGTGATTTTTTCACCTGTTTTGTGATATCTATAGCAGGTAATATGAACACTGAATAGGTTTTTGTGAGAAAGGGGCTTTGAGATTTTGTTCCAGTTGAATCCTGACCAGGCAGGGTCAGGCATCCTGTCAGCCAGTGCTGGGGAATACTTGTATAACCAGCAAGCATGGGTGTGTGGCCAGAAGACACAACAATTTGTGCAGAAGTGTGCAGAGGTCTGGACTGGCAGTGCCACTTCTGTGCTCAGCTGCTGAAGATGGTCCTTGGCAGCCAGGGGAGAAAGTGAAGTACCCCTGACTTAGCAGAGGCCACAACCCAGAGCTTGCTCCTGAGGGAGGGTGCATCTGTGCAAGTTTAGGGCTGGGGGCTGTGCCTGGGGCCTCTCACTGACACTGTAGCATGGCAGATAAGCTCCTTGTCTGCACAGATATGGTGGGATAGCCAGTACTGCTGGAGCACTGGAGTGGCTGGATACAGAGTTTTTAGGAAGGGCAGAAAAATATAGTTAGGAGGACCAGCTAATTCTTTTTGTGAGAGGCTTAGGGAATGGACAGAGCTCTGCTTTGGGACACATGAGAGTCAGCTGAGAGCTTGTGGATCAGAGTTAGAGGGCACATGAACATGTGTGATGTTGTGGGTGTCTGCTACAGACTGTGGGCTTGTGAAGAATTAGACAAGTCTGTCTTCAGACAACTGGAAGAAGTTACATGGTCACTGTCCCCTGCCCCCATCCTTCCAGTGTATGCTGGAAAGACAACACAGCACAGCACTAGAAATCTGTGAGATGCCTGGAGTGCTTTCATAACAACTTCCTAATAAATGATTGAGAAACCAATAAGGGGACGTGCTCTGCTGGATCTTATCCTTACAGATAAGGAAAGACTAGTCAGGGTTATGAAGGTTGGGGGCAGCGGTGACTGTGAGATGGTGGCGTGCAGGACCCCAAGATGAAGAAAAAACCCCAAAAAGTGGGATTGCAAATCTGGACTTTGGGAGAGCACTTTGGTCTGTTCTGGGATCTGTTTGGAAGAATCCAAAGGAGACCATGCTCAAGACAAGAGGAGTCCAAGAGAGATGGTTTGCTTTCACGATTACCTCCTCCATGGTGAAGAATAGTCCATTCCAATGGGCAGGATATCAAGCAAAATGTGGCAGGAAGTTCCTCAGAAATCTCAGACATAAAAAGGAAGCACATGAGAGGTGGAATCAGGGACAAGTGACTCAGGAGGAATACAGAGACATTGTCTGAGTGTGCAGGAGTGGGGTTAAGAAAGCCAAGGTGCACCTGGAGTTGAATCTGATAAGAGATATTGAAGAACAACAAGGAAGGAAAGATGTGTCTACAGGTAGACGAACAGCAAAAGGAAGACTAGGAAAAACATGGAGTTGTTGTCAGACTGGGTAAGGGACAAAAGACTTTGAAAAGACTAATGTACTCAATGCTTTCTCTGAAAGAACTGGCTGCTGTCATTGTGAGGCCACTCTGACTTGTCTTGGAGAGATCATAGCAGTAGAGGAAAGGTTCCTGAGGACTAGAAGAAGCTAGTGTCACTTCTGTTTTCAAGAAGGACAGGAAGGATCTAGGGAACTACAGGCTGCTCAACCTCACCTTGACCCTGGGAAGGTGGTATAGCAAATAGTCCTGGAAACCATTTCTAACCATAGACAAGAAGGTGATTTGTCACAGTCAGCACGGATTTACAGCAGATAACAGCCTTCTACAGTGAGGTGACTGGGAGCAGTGAATGTTTATCTTTACTTTATTGAGGCTTTGATAACCATCTCTTCTAACATCCTCAT
>WAAB01016520.1:56293-70853 GCA_013389865.1 Piaya cayana | reverse complement strand
AAATCTGGACTTTGGGAGAGCACTTTGGTCTGTTCTGGGATCTGTTTGGAAGAATCCAAAGGAGACCATGCTCAAGACAAGAGGAGTCCAAGAGAGATGGTTTGCTTTCACGATTACCTCCTCCATGGTGAAGAATAGTCCATTCCAATGGGCAGGATATCAAGCAAAATGTGGCAGGAAGTTCCTCAGAAATCTCAGACATAAAAAGGAAGCACATGAGAGGTGGAATCAGGGACAAGTGACTCAGGAGGAATACAGAGACATTGTCTGAGTGTGCAGGAGTGGGGTTAAGAAAGCCAAGGTGCACCTGGAGTTGAATCTGATAAGAGATATTGAAGAACAACAAGGAAGGAAAGATGTGTCTACAGGTAGACGAACAGCAAAAGGAAGACTAGGAAAAACATGGAGTTGTTGTCAGACTGGGTAAGGGACAAAAGACTTTGAAAAGACTAATGTACTCAATGCTTTTTCTGAAAGAACTGGCTGCTGTCATTGTGAGGCCACTCTGACTTGTCTTGGAGAGATCATAGCAGTAGAGGAAAGGTTCCTGAGGACTAGAAGAAGCTAGTGTCACTTCTGTTTTCAAGAAGGACAGGAAGGATCTAGGGAACTACAGGCTGCTCAACCTCACCTTGACCCTGGGAAGGTGATATAGCAAATAGTCCTGGAAACCATTTCTAACCATAGACAAGAAGGTGATTTGGCACAGTCAGCATGGATTTACAGCAGATAACAGCCTTCTACAGTGAGGTGACTGGGAGCAGTGAATGTTTATCTTTACTTTATTGAGGCTTTGATAACCATCTCTTCTAACATCCTCATAGCCAAACTGATGATGTATCGGTTACGTTACTGGGCAATGTAAATGGACAGTAAGATGGATTTAAAACTGGCAAGAACTGCTGGGCTCAGCATTATGATCGCTGGCACAAAGTACAGCTGGAGGCTGGTCACCCAGGGATCTGGAGCCAGACACTCTGGGGTATCTTCACTAATGACTGGGATGATAGGACAGAGAGCACCATTAGCAAACTTTCAAAGAAAAGCAGAACTGGAAGGAAGCAGTTCTTGATAGACCAGGTGTTTGTGTTGCCTTTCAGTGAAGAGACTCTGGGGCTGAATTAGGAGGGTTGTTGCCACCTGGTGAAGAGAAGTGGTCCTTCCCCTCCATTCAGGACTGGTGAGACCACATCTGGAGTGCTGTGTCCAGCTCTGGGCTCTCCAGTACAAGGGAGACATGGATGTGTCCTCCACTGTTCTGTGAAATAAAGATATTGGAATTATGCTGCCAGCTGCTGAAGGACAGACTTCTATCACTGCACAGAAATGTAGGGGAAGACTTATTCTGTGGTGCACAGAATATATCAGAGAGATGTACTGAAGAAATTAACTTTTATGTTCCCTAGATTTTTTTTTCATATACCAACTATGTGTATGTCTGTAAAATATATAAACAGTGGATGAATACACATGCATACACGTATGTATATACATGTACTCTAGAGTATAAATATAGAAAAAAAAGAACAGCTTGACTCCAGGGCAACACAACAATTGTTATACACACTGTTGATACTATTGTATTATAAAATTAGTCCTGTTGTTAAATACAGAAGCATAAAAGGTGAACTCTCACCAGGTCTGACAGGAATTACATGTTTGCACTTTCCCATCTAAATAGTTCCTTCAGCTGTGAAAGAGCAAAATTCGCTTTCATGCCTTTTGCTTTGCTGTTCCACTGTGCTGCACGCTGCATTTACGAAAGCCTCGATGGGTCAGGCTGCCGGGAAGGCTGCGGTGTCTGGCTGTAACACTGGACCTCAGAAGGGCAAGGGGTGTGTTTGACCCGTGCACACAATGAATCACAGCTGAGCACAGTGGCAGGCGGCAAATTATGTGGGAGCTGAGGAGTTGTGGAGACAGCACGGCTGCGGTCAGCCCAGGCGCAAACAAACAAACCAGAAACCCAGGGAACTAAAACATGTCTTTTAGACGTGAGAGGACCTAGTATGAGAGAGATCCTTTTGGTTAGAATAAAGCAGGAAAGAGCCTTCTGTCTTTTAATAATAGCTGCAAATTCATTACTAATGTGAGACTTAGCCATTGAGGCTAAATGTCTCCTGAAGACACCATTTAGTGTTCCTCTGCATGTTCTTAAGATCCATTAACACTGCTTCTGACCTGAAAAGGGCCTTGATCAGTAACAACATATAATTTATAGTGCTTTTAGAGATGGGCAAAAGGTCTTGGAACGTGCGTGACTTGCCTCAAAGAGTCAGCATTAACCTTACTTCTTCTCACTCCTGTTCTTCTAAAGAGCCTGCGCTGCTTGTTCTGTTTTTTCCCTACAGCATGCCTTCCGCCTGCAGAGATCTGTGGGCCAAAAAATCACTGAAAAGCAGGACTTGATCTATGGGTGGCAGTGCAATAATCTGTCAGCTACACAGGATGGCAATCCTTCAGCTGGATTTCACCGCCCATAACTTGTATAAAAGTATCTGGGGTGAAATCAGTGGTGGTGGCAATGCAATTTACACTTAGCATGTGGTGTTTATAAAATAAATACAAGCAGCAGCTGGTGTAACTTGTGAAAGCTGGTTGTTTGGAAGGGGCCTAAGCCAAAACCTATCAGCTCATGTAGAAAGTGCTGTTGGATTTAGATTGGTCTTTTAGCTGTGCTATGGGGGTATTGCTTGCAGCTCAGATCAGTACTTTTACAAGGCTACAAGGCTAAAACATCGAGCACTTCCGTCATTTATTACTCTGCTGTGTCCAATTTAATTACAGACAAGCAATTAACAGCATAAGTGAGAGAAAGAGTGAAAATTTTACTGAACTTCTCCTAAATCCAGCAACATTAGGAAAAGGGAGCTTGCTGACTCATTTTAATCTGTCTTAAAGGACCTGACTGGACGAATGATGGAAGTTCATATGTACACCCTGCCCCACAGACAGCAAGATAAGGCTCATTCATTGCAAGATAAGGCTGGTTGGCTTTGGGCATTGGGGAGGATAGCATGAGGCTAGGGCAGGGGCACTTGTCAGTTGTTTTCTTCTCTCAGTACACATATAGCAGCACTGTTGGGAGCTTGAATTTTTGAGTGTAGCCAGAGGTTATATATGTTTCTGTGTCATCTGTTAATTCTGGGAAGGTTTATTGGTGAACAGAGCAAGGTAATGGCTGGACTAGAAAACTGTGTCCAGTGTCCATAGATGCATCTAACACATCAACATCTAATGGTTCTTGACTTTGTCTCTGTCTTTCTTTCTCTTTTTTTGTTTCCCTATGCAGTTCTTTTGCCCAGCAGGTTCACCATCTGGCTTGCCAGGAATCATTTGATATTTAAATGGCACTTCTATTCAACATCTTTTCAACATCAAGACCTTTTTAGGGACATTTGTTTCTGGTGTGCTGGCTGCAGCCTCTGGGCTCTTCTGTGGGCCGGAGGGTCCCATGATCCATTTGGGGTAAGAACTAGCAGACAAAAGTTAAAGCTGTTGGGCTGAGGGTATGGGTTTGCAATGTCTATGTGATGGTGGAGGCTTAAAAAATATGCTGCATTGGGAGCTCTTCTCACCTCTGTTGTCTTGTCCTTTGCATTAGCACAACTATTCATGCCATGCAATGAAGAAAAACATTTTTGTGTGACTTAAATCACAGAATCATGAAATCATTTAGACTGGAAATACCTTTAATATCATGAAGTCTAACTGTAAACCTAATACTGCCAGGTTCACCCCAAGCCTCACATCTACACATCTTTTAAATACTTCTAGAGGTGATGACTCAGCCACTTCCCTGGAGAGCCTCTTGCAATGCCTGATAATCCTTTCAGTGAAGCGATTTTTCCTAATATCCAACATAAACCTACCCCAGTGCAACTTGAGTCCATTTCCTCTTGTCCCATCACTTGTTTCATTTTGTGGGAGAAGAGACCAACAGCCACCATGTTACAACCTCCTTTCAGGTAGTTGTAGAGAGCGATAAGGTGTCTCCCTTCAGCCTCCTTTTCTCCAGGCTAAACAGCCCCAGTTTCCTAGGCTGTTCCTCTTAAGACCTGTGTTCCAAAACCTATACCAGCTGCTTTGCCCCTCTCTGGACACACTCCAGTACCTCAGTGTCTGTCTTGTAGTGAGGGGCCCAAAACTGAACACAGTATTCCAAGCGCAGCCCCACCAATGCTGAGTACAGGGGGAAAATCACTTCCCTGGTCCTTCTGGCCACACTGTTTCTGACACAAATATAAAAAACCCCACTGGCTCAGTTCCCTAGTACAATTCCCTTTGAGGCTCAGGAAGCGTTTTCCTGGACAACTGCAGTCAGTGAAAGAAACCTGTCCCACAGCTGCTTTACATTTTGAGTAATGGCTTTTACCTATGCTAAGTCTGTATAAAAATCAAGCCAGACTCAAGTGGCTTTGCACAAAAGAGGTGACATTTTTACAGCCACCTTTGCAAGTGCTGCAAGTGGCAGTGTAAGGCACATGGTGATGGGCAGCCAGGCCTCGAGGTCCATGTTTCCAGCTTACAAACACAGCAAGGGCTGGTGCCAGCTAAGAGCAGCCACAGAAACCAGGCACCACTTTGCAGGCTCTGCAGCTGGCAGATTGCAAGTCAAGTTGGAGCTGCTTGTTGTTCATGTGGTAGTGTAATATTCTGTTTCTAGATAGGCAGTGGTAGGCTTCATAGTCTTTATGAAGGATGATGTTTTTATTCACCCTTGCTATATATGAAGAGAATCTCATCACCCTATTGTTGTCTGGGACCTTTTGAGGAGGTGAGAGGAGGGTTGCCCAGTTATGATCTGTAGGTGAGAGTGATTCTTAAAATTTACAGTGTTGAAATACAGCCAAACTTAGTGTGGACTATGGGCCAGACTTTGGGCTTCTCTGTTTTGATAAGTGACATCATTTCCTTTATTCATCATTTAGAGGAGAATCATGCTGCTTATATTACCATTATTAAACTGTATCTTAAGTAGAGATGGTAAAATTGATCTCTGCTAGTATGATATAGAAAATTTGTTGGACTATTTGTTCCTCTATGCTTGATCCTTTCTAGTCTGGGAAAGTACTCATCCTTGAGGTTTGTTCTCTTCCTCTTCAGTAGCCTGATCAAACCTCTCTTCCCTCTCACCACCCCTTCATGCTTTCTGCTGCTCTGTGGGTTTTTGTTTATTTATTTATTCGCACAGAGGTGCAGCATCCTAGGAGATGACTCAGATATTAAAAAATAGGGCACATAGTTAGTCAGGGGCAACCACAAACGTTCCAGACAATGATTACCAAGATTTAGCCCTTCCTTTAGGTTTCTTTTATTTTCTTTGCTTTCAGACGTTTGTCTCCAGGAGCTCAGAGACTGCAGATGTGATTTTATTTTTTTCCCCTTTGTGCTAGATTGGTAACATTAATGCATAAACCAAAGAATTGAATCGTATTTCCATGAAGAAAATCAGCACAGTATTAATTAACATGATGCCTTTTCAAAACATGTGAATTAAGAGCTAGTTTCATTTAATGTAGCTGGAAATCTCCACTGTTTTTATTAAACATAAACACACATAAGTTGCTAAAAGCCTCTGAGAGATTTAAGGCCCTTAATTTAAGTATTGCAGAAAAGTCTTCTAATATTATAGAATGAACAGATTTTTCATTTCACTAAGGGTCTGCATCTCCCCCCCCCCCGACCCCATTTAAGAGTAGTTTGAAGTGCTGCCTGGCAACACACTGTAATAATTTAAATTGTTCTACATCTTCTGTTAGAAGTAGGGCTGTTCTGGCAGCTGGGAACAGATGATTGAAAAGATGGGCTGTAGTCTGATGTATCACCATACTCGGGCAGATATTAACATGTAGTTCTTCACACGACATTTCATGGTCTACCATCACAACACCTTGCAAAAGACACATAAGTCTCTGAGTCAAGAATCTGAAAGTCTTTAATAGTCTCATGCTTTACATCAATGGGACTTTGCATATTTGGAAGCTGTGTTCAACATTTTCAGTGTTTAAATCTGTTGAAACCAATCTGGCATTGTTGCTGCACACGGCTAGGGCTCTGTCCTCCCTTGCCTTTAACTGTGGCTGATTTATGAATAATTTACTGAAGAGTACTCTCAATTATACATCATCACTTTTAGCGCTCTCCTTGGTTGTTCCCTGAACCAGCTACAGTCAGACACTCTTGGCATCCACCTACCAATATTCACAAGGTTTCAGAATTCAGCTGATAAGTAAGTGACGGGCAGAGCAAAGGCTGCGGGGCTTGAGAACTTCCCTGCTGCCTGCTCCCAGTGCCCAGGGGTCTCTGGTGAGTTGTCATTGAGCATCTCAAAGGGAAACAGGTGCTGCTCCAGCCATCTTTCAGCCTTCCTGTAGTTTACCACGTTGGAATGGGAAAATAGACACTATTCAATGCAAAGAAAGTTGTTTAATTGAACAAATTTAAGTTCTTTAATGAAAACAAATTTCACAAACTGTGTTATCAAATAATTACAAATAATACATTGATACTGAAGACCTTTTCTTATTGCCTTCTAGGTTGCATAATGAGAGAGGAAAATGCAGGATTTTTAGTCATAGTCTTTGTCCTCAAATTAATGGCGCTGGCCCAGGAAAAAGGAGATGATGGAGATTGCAAAGTGTGTGCAGGAGACTCTTGCTTTCTTTTGCTACTTTTAAAAAAGTAAATTGCATGTGACACTTTTAATCTTGGTCTTCTCAGTTCATGTGTGTCTGTGAGATAACTCTGGTAAGCTGTCTCTTGTGAACAGTTCTACTGAAATTAAGAAGATTAGTTCCCAGAAAAAAGAAATTACAACCCAGTTTATGTCTCTGCATGGTATTTGTTGTCATGTTGACATATAAAACATATATAGAACACAATACAATATTTTTTTGTTTTTCTTAAAGCAAGAAAAGATAAAGAAAACTCCCATGTGTTAGTTTTCTAAATAAATACAAAGAATTCAAACAAACAGTCATCATGAACTATCTGTGGCTTAAAAGAAAATCAAAAGCACCAAAGGGAAGATATAGATCTACTTCACCTTTAGCCTTTTAAGATCAGTCATTTAAATAAATCTGAGATGTGCTGGCTAAAAAAGTATTACTTAGGGAAGAAATCAGTGGTTGTGATAAGAGAGGCAGTGAGATCTCTTCTCTGCAGTATCCAGTTACAGTATAATTACAAAGAACTGTTAGCCTGCAGTCAGGAATGACCCTGGGAGAATCATAGAGTCATAGAATTGTTTAGGTTGGAAAAGACCTTGAAGATCATCAAGTCCAACCTTTAACCTAGAACTACCAACTCCACCAGTAAACTATGTCCCCAAGTGCCACATCTATATGTGTTTTAAATGTCTTGGGGTGGTGACTCGACCGTGTCCCTGGACAGCCTGTTTCAATGCATCACAACCCTGATTTTCCCTAATATCCAATCTAAACCTCCCCTGTCACAACTTGAGGTCATTTCCTCTTATCCTATCACTTGTTATGTGAGAGAAGAGACCAACATCCATCTCACTATAACCTCTTTTCAGGTATGTGTAGAGAGAGATGAGGTCTCCACTCAGCATTCTGTTCTCCAGATTCAACAACGCCATTTCCCTCACATGCTCTTCACAAGGCTTGTGCTGCAGCCCCTTCACCAACTTTGTTGCCCTCCTCTGGGTGTGCTCAATATGCTTCTTGTAGTGAGGGACCCAAAACTGAACACAGTACTTGAGATGTGGCCTGACCAGTGCCAAGTATTGGGGCACAATCACTTTCCTACTCCTGCTAGCCACACTACTTCTGATACAAACCAGGCAAGGCTACTGTTAGCCTTCTTAGCCACCTGGGCACACTGCTGGCTCATATTCAGTTGGCTGTTGAACACCACTCCTAGGTCATTTTCTACCAGGCAGCTTTCCAGTCATTTGTCCCCAAGACTGTAGCTTTGCATGGGGTTGCCATGACTTAAGTGCAGGACGTGGCACTTAGCCTTGTAGAAGTCCTTTTCACAGAGACGCTTGTTGATGAGCAGCAGGGAGAAGTTTCAGTCTATGCCAGACCTCACTTCTTTTGCAAAGACTAAGATGAATGACTCCTACTCCCCTGGTATCTTTTGGAGTTAAGTAGGCTTAAGAGAGGTATCCTCTTCAAGTCTGGTCACAGGCAGAGAAGTAATTCAGCAAGCATTAGGATGTTGAAGGATCTTAAGGCACCTCTCCACTGGGTAGCTGTAATGGATGTGTAGGAGGGGTCAGGTTTCATATAGCAAGTACAACTGACTGGAGCTAGAAGTTGAAGAAGTTCAAGCAAAGTTTGCCTGGCTTTTACTGTGGTACACAGCACCTGAGTTCCTTGCTACTGGAAACAATGTCACAGATAAAAGGTGTAAGTAAAAAGCCTTGCAGAGAGTGCATAACTCAGCATTTGTGGGTTGGGAGATATCAGACATCAAGTTGCCTGTGTAGCTCTACTGGTGGATTTTGCAAGGGTTTTAATGTGTGAACTCTCTAACCTGATCTCTTTTTTTCTGTCCATTATCCTCATTGCCACCCAATTTTGTACTGATATAATTTGTCGATATTGCAGAGGAGTCAAAAAGGCCCTGTAATGTTTGGAGATGTCTCTGGTCTGTTCATTTTTTTTTCTGAGAACTTGGCATTTCTTAATATACTAAATACTTGAATATTTTTAGTTCTTATTGACTTTAGTTAGTACTGAATGCTCAGCTTTTCTGCAAATTACCTCTGAGAGTCTTAGAGAGCACATACAGAGGATGCAAGTTTTATAAACTGGTGAGCAGTAGTGATTAGTGCATTATATGGAACAGCATCACCTTGGTATCTCCCACAAAAACTGGACTGGAATCCAATTTTCCAAGGTAAATTAAACCATAATTTTATTACCTCTTTCTGTAGCCTTCCTTCCATTCTGCATACTGCAGCCTTCCTTAAGAAAATGTAATGTTGGTCTGATGCAGCATGTAATTTCCATATCATGAAATAGGCCTTTTGGAAAGAAAATGGTGTGTGAGAACATCAATAATAATAAGAAGTATATAAAAAAAGACTGTCCATTAATGCATTTTTTTAGAAGACTATAATTCTTTTTGTTATGTGTATGTTTTATTCTTTTCATTTTCTCTATTCCTCCCCTCTCAGTGCAGATCTCTGCCATTTTCGCTCCCAGTACAGCTTACAGCAACAGAATTTGTTGCTCTTAAGGGTCCATGCTTTTACTGGGAAGGTTTACTTCTTTACTGTGGGGGTGACAGAGCACTGGAACAGGCTGCCCAAGGAGGTTGTGGAGTCTCCTTCTCTGGAGATATTAAAAGACTGCCTGCACGTACTGTGACCTGCTGTAGGTGAACCTGCTTTAGCAGGGGTGTTGGACTAGATGATCTCCAGAGGTCCATTCCAACCCCAACCTTTCAGTGTTTCTATGAGGGAGGCAGGTCATGTATATTCCCATTCGATTTGTAAGACGTCTACAGACTGAGGCAGAACGTTCAGCCTTCAGGCTCTGAGCCTGTACTCTCATTCTCTAGTGAATCCCAAACTTTCTGACCTTCACCTCTGTGACTGCACTGCTTCCAGGGTGTGAAGTGGCGCGTTTTCCTGGCATTAGGGTGGTCACCATCAGTTCAGCAGCTTGCAGGCATGTTGCGGTGGTCCCTGTTTGACATTATAGGACTGAGGGTTTTGTCAAGAAGGAGCAAGACTGTTAGGGTAGAAAGGAAAAAGTCATATTTCCTTTTTCTTTCTTACTGATTCCCTTCAGAGCTCAGAGAAAGACTGTTTAATAGGTTTTCTGTGGTACGGATGCTTCATTCATGGATTTGACTGGCTTAATTTACCTTCTGATTTGGGCCTCTGCATATGTAGCAGTATGCTGAAATCAACACATTTTTAGTAGCCCTGAGAATCTGAGCTGCAAGGATAAAATCTGAGCCCAGATCTGAGCTCAAATCCTAGAGATGAAAGGCACTGTAATAACCCTAAAATAAATCATCAGGTCTATAAATTCAACCTCATAATCCCAGCTTTGACAGGAAACAAGGTTTGCAGAGCACTTCTTTCTCTGTTATTTTTACTCTTATCCAATTTTTGTCTTTCCTACCCATTGAAGGTGCAGTTTCTTTACAGCTGGTGCAGGAGCAGGGATAGCTTTGGTATTTCATGCCCCCTTTGGTGGACTCTTGTTCATGCTAGAAGAAGTTTCTTCGTTCTGGGACATCAGACTGGCCTGATGAAAATTCTGCTGCTGCTTCATGGCTACTTTCACTACAGAGTTACTGTCCTCCTCTCTCTACGGGTTTGTTAACAGAGGTAATTTTGGATTTTTTGAAGCAGAGAAAAGAATTATATTTTGGGCATGTATTGTGTGGATGAGGGAGGAAATGGATGAAGAATTTTAAGCTTGTTTCAGCATTGTTGCTGGGGGAGTAGTGTAGCAGGGACTGAGGAGGGGAATGGATGTTATATATACATTTATGGGTTTGGTGCATGTGGAAACCTTCATGCTTTACGTCTGGTAATCACTTAGATAAGGCATAGTTGTTTTTGTTCTAAATTACAGTGAACAAATTGAGCATCTACTGTTTGCTTATTAGCTAATCATATAAGTTATTTTAACAACTTTCTGTATTGCTGCTGGATACGAGATACTTTGAAGTAAAGAAAAAAGTGGACAAGTTCTTAAATAGGGCGTCCTTTCTTCTGTGGCTGGCTTGAACTCTTTATTGTTGCTGCAGGCATTGCTGTACTGTGTCCTGGTTCCTTTGTGCTTACAGATTAAACACATGAAAACACATAATTAGTATTTGTTCCTGTTTGCACAATCGAGGTAACCGAGCATGACACACCTTGATCTTTGAATTTTAGCTCGTGGCCACTGAAAATTAGTCGCTTTTTAATCCTGTCTTTTACTCATTTTTATTGCAAAATAATTCAATGAATCAAATGATGCAAGTATCACAATCTCCACTACTTCTTGCCTAAATATCCTTCTTTGTATTTGGATTGAAGATGAATTAGAGATCTAGAAATAAAATCCTGGTCTTCTGAATCTCAGTCTACTTTTTGTTACTAAGTATATTTTTCCTCTGATGATTACCTGTTCACTTTCACAGATCCCTGAATTTCTCTCACTTTGTGTGTCTGTCAATACAGAAACAAGAGATGAGGCTGATTTCCACAGGTAGGCATATCTTTGCTGGGAAAATGGGCAACATTTTTTTGTGTGCGTGTTGCCTTATACAATAACTTTGCATATGCTGTGCAAAAGTATTTGGGGTATATTTGCTTTACCACAAGTTTAGGTGGGACAGTAAAAGAAGACCTTGGTTTTCAACCTAGACCCTTTTTGTGGACCAACTCATACCACAGTCCTTTCAACAGTTGCAGTGACACAACCATAAAGATAGAAATTTGTGGCAGAAAGGTAGAACTATGTGGATAGGGAAGAGGTCAGACCTTCTGAAGTGAACTTCATTGCTGAAGACCAAGTATTGTATAGTGGACAGCTATGTGCACAGGGCAGAGTGGATTCACTTCAATTGCTATTTTACTATAAATATTTTTTTTTTAACACTTCTTTCAGGACATGTTCTGAAGAGAGCAGTAGGTTCTGTCTCCTTCTATCTTCTCTTACTGTCATTAGAAGGGAAAGCTAGCTAAAATTATTATCAACATGACTTCTGGCAGGGTTCAACAGTTCTTGGCTCCCAATGTAGTACAGATAACCAGAAACATTTTTAGTTCACTGAACATGGGGCTCAGGGGAAATTTTGCATCTTTTATGTTTTGTGGCATTCACCAACACAGTTTACAGTGGATGAACTCTGAGTCGAAAGCTTGTGGGTTATGTTTCACAAGAAAACTATTTGTTTTCTTTAGTTTCCTTCTACCTAGCATAATGTTACGAGGAGAATTTATTGTACTCCAGAGTATGAGATTTTCAGGAAGCTTCACTTTACTTATACATTGACCATTGGATTATTTGTAAAAGTGAAACTTACTCTGTAGGTAATAGATTTTTCTTGATGACTGGTCAAGCCTGTGGCTGATACTATGACAAAACCAAACAATAATCCATGCCACTTTACACTCCAAGTGCATGGAGCACTCACTTGACTTTACCTTTATTGCCACACAGGGTAATGTGCATCTATTCTTTTAAAACAATCACCTCAGTATATCTTTCCTTTAGGAAAAACATAGGTAGGGAGAGAAACCAATAAAACCATGTATGTCCATCTTTAGTTTTAATGCAGGGTAGGAATTAAGTAGAACATGGTGCAAGATATTTGGATCCTTCAACTCATAAAACAATTTTTCTACTTCAGATTAAGCTACTTCTCTCTGAATTTCAGTGTCTCATACATCAAATTTCTTTAAATCCTTTAGAAATTGATGGATTTTGTTGTAGTTATCAGTAAAAATAGCATGGTTAAGTTTTTGCTTAGTGCTGATTGTAGAGCATGGTATACCTTAAATCTTTCCCTATTACCTCTAAGCGTACCTATAGGTGTTTGGCTTCTTCTTGCTTGGGAATGTCTGCTGGGATTCTTCCTATTGCGGACATGGATTCTCAGTCTGCAGCATCCTATGGACCAGCTTGTAAAGCCTGACTGGATTTTGACCCTGGCATTCCTCTTGTCAGGAAATACTACCAGTGTTTGTTTGGTACAGCTGCCTGGTGATTTTGTTCAAGTCTAGGCTAGGATATAACCTGAAGTGCTGGGTGCTTGTGGTAACTGCAGTGCATTATAGAAGTTTCTGCTATGTGTAACAACACCAGTGTCTACCTGCTAGTTCCAGTCCTGTGAGGTTTGCAAGAAGAGTGCCCCACTTCTCATGACATCAGCTTTAGATTAATTAGCTGAGCACCACAAGGAAATATATATTTCTATTATGGAAATTAGTTTGTGTTATCAGGTTTTGTAAGAGAGAGTACAGTATTTCATGTTACTGGCAGAATGCTCATAACATTTTTTCTCCTTTCTTTGACTCAGGTTAAGAACTTGGTGGACATCAATGTCTTGGCCTTCATTCCAACCACCCTCCTTGGAATGCTTGGAGGTCTTCTAGGAGGTCTCTTTGTTTCTCTGAATATAAAGATTAATAAATAATGTATACAGTTCTTTAATTCAATTCTAAATTCCTTTAGAAAATAAGCAAGCTATTGGAAACTGTGCTCATCCTTGTAAGTAAATAATACACTTCTTCGTTATATAATATTTACAGTGGCTAATGAGGGTAGGTCTGAAACTGGCTGGCTGGAAAAGTAAATCTGGCCTGCTGGTACTTAATCTAATGTACAACGGAGTGCACAAAACATAAATTTTCAAATTACCTGTAGATATTTAATGTTGATGGGAATATAAGAATGAAGAAGATATGGTTTTCTTTTGGATTTTTAATTTTGTTTTTTAATGCTTCAAGTATTTTAGAGTGCTAGTATTGTAGAGTTGTTCTTCCACTGTGGCGCTACTCTGATGACACTACATCAGCATGGTGACATATACCAGTTATGGTGGTGTACTTTTGCATTTATTTGCTATTTATGGAGGGCTGTCACAATTAAGTTTCATACTCCTCTCTCTCCATTTTTCTGTGCTAGTGATTGACCTTCTCATTACTTCACACAGCTTGCCCCTGTGCCCTGCAGCAGAACCAGGTGGACATTATCATCCACACTCATCACATGGACAATTTTTCAGATGTTGCATTGGGAAGAATGATTAGGAGAACATTACTATAACTGTATGTGGTTTTATCTCAAGGCAACAAAGGAGATCTCTGACTCTTTTAAGAATGAATGAAGCATAAGTGTTGTAGAGATTTTAGAAGTTTTGAATAGGCACAGAAAATTTACTGGACCTAACTATTTTTCTGGAGTAAGTTATCCCTCGTTGTTTGCTTTTCTATTGCACTTGTGGTAAATTATGCAAATTGGGAGTTCTCTGCAAATTTCTCTAGTAAATATCTGCTTATCATAATTTTCCTTATTTTCTGAATTTTGAGGAAATGTTTTTGAAATCTTTTCAGACATTTTCAGTCTGGAGACCACCTTTCTTTTGGGAAATTGGTGCAAACTGAAGCCTCTTTCATCTGTCCACTCTTAGGCCAATTTACCAGCAAGTTTAATGTATAGAATCATAGAATCACCAGGTTGGAAGAGACCCACCCAATCATCGAGTCCAACCATTCCTATCAAACACTAAACCACACCCCTCAGCACCTTGTTCACCTGCACCTTAAACACCTCCAGGGAAGGTGAATCAACCACCTCCCTGGGCAGACCTTTCCATTGCCTAATGACCCTTTCTGTGAAAAACGTTTTCCTAATGTCTAGCCTAAACCTCCCCTGGTGGAGCTTGAGGCCATTTCCTCTTATACTGTCCCCTGTCACTTGGGAGAAGAGACCATCACCCTCCTCTCTACAACCTCCTTTCATGTAGTTGTAGAGAACAATGAGGTCTCCTCTCAGCCTCCTCTTCTCCAGGCTAAACAACCCCAGCTCTCCCAGCCGCTCCTCATAAGGCCTGTTCTCCAACCCCTTCACCA
>WAAB01016520.1:0-55924 GCA_013389865.1 Piaya cayana | reverse complement strand
CTTTGTCATAGAAGGCGATCAGGTTGGTTTGGCAAGACCTGCCTTTTGTGAACCCATGTTGGCTGGGCCTGATCACTCAGTTCTCTTGCATGTGCTTCATGACAGCACTCAAGATCACCTGTTCCATGACTTTCCCTGGCGCTGAGGTGAGACTGACAGGCCTGTAGTTCCCTGGATCCTCCCTGTGACCCTTCTTGTAGATGGGCACAATATCAGTCAGCCTCCAGTCCAGTGGAACCTCCCCACCTTGGCTTGCCTTGCCTCAGCAACCTGAATGATTCTGTGAGGAAACAATTAACATTTTAAATATGAAAAGGGAAATATTTGGCGGAAGAAGTCTAAATAACCATAGGTTGAGGCACACAGTCAAGTCTCTGTAATCTGTAGTGATTAATTTTCTCCACAGATTGATACAGATTTGTACATTTCCTGTAGATTGCACTAGTTTCACTCCCTATAGATGGCCAAAGTGTCTTTCATTTAGACCTTGAGAGCTTTGCATGCTATGGTGGTCTAGTTCCTCCTCCTCTGCCTGAGTCCTGCTGCTTGGAGCACCATCGTGCTTGTTGGCTTCTCTGTTGGCACAACAGAAGTGAAATCCGAGCTCCAGTGGGAGGGAGAAGAGGAGGAGGGATCTGTGACCGGTGCTGGAGCAAGCCCATGCCCTTGATGACAGCTGGAGTTTAGCTCCTCTTAGTGGCAAGATGTAGTCTTTTCAGTTCTCATCCGTGCATCTTGCTGAGGTGGGACACCTCAAGGAAGCTCACTTGAAGCTATTTCCTTCCACGCTAGAAAGAGTGGGTAAGGTAGGTAATAGGAAATCAGCTTTTCTGAGCTCTAGGGAGAGTCTTCCTACTGTTCAACCTTCTTGCTTTGTGCTACAAGTTTGCTTCCAGGTTTTGCAAAATGCTGGGGACTGTTGAGTGCTGCAATGAGATATCCTAACACAAATCCAGTTTTGAATCTAACAGGATGAGGAATATTGTCCCACGAGTGACTCCCATTACTCCTGTGTAAACTCCAGTTTCAGAAGGACCTCTGTGAGAGGCCAGGTTTGTAACAATATCTTAAGAATTTGGGGCTGGGGCTCTGTGTTTGACAGCCCCTTCCCCCTACAATTGGGAAACTTTTGGCTTTCTTATAGTATGTTACAAAAACCTTACACAAACTACTTAAACACATAAAAATGCACAGTTCAGATGATCTTTTTTAACACCTCCCCAGCATGCTGTGGCATCAGCCAGCATGACCCAGCATGTTAAAAGATAATGTAGGATTAAACTTAAGGTCAACTAGCAAATATTTAGTGTCAGATGTAAAGAAAATTCCTCCTAAGAGTTATTTTTTCCCAGGGAGGTGGTTGAGTCACTTTCCCTGGAGGTGTTTAAGTCATGGGTGGACAAGGTTCTAAGGGGCATGGTTTAATGTTTCATAAGAAAGGTTGGACTCGATGATCGGGTGGGTCTCTTCCAACCTGGTTGTTCTATGATTCTGTGATTTTACATTGTTTAGGAGTGTTGCCCTACTGACACCAAGTTTGTGGAGCAGATAGCACCTTGCCAGATCATACCTGAAACTGGGAGAACAGCATGTGTTTTGTATACTGTAGTGCTTACAAGAGTTGTTCTGTTAATATGTTTTCATCTGAATCTTTTTTTTTTTAAGAAATACTGGGTGTTTTTTTTTTACATTAACTTTGTACCATGAACTCTTATTCAGACTGTTTTTCCTTTAAATAAGCCCTGGAAGATCCTGCTTAGGTCATAGTCCTCACTTTATTATAACTTGGCAAAAAAAGGAAAACAGCAGGAAATAAACTGTGATCTTAGGGAGAACTGTAATTTTTTTTTTTAATTAAACTCACGTAATTGGGCAGCTGAAAGAAACTGTCACTGTGACTTTAACTAAAAATAATCTTGTATAAACCAGCCTGCATTTAAACTTGGAAAGAACCCATGATGGTATCATCCACACCCACAACATAACCCAGAGTACCATTCCTTTGACTGGAATTGAATATCTAATCTTCAGCCCATAGATTAGCTGAAGCTGTCTTCCTAAGTGCCCTTCTGTCCCTTGGCCTGTGTTCGCTTCTCCTCAATTCATCACCTTTCTTTGTGAGGAAATCACAATGTAGATAATGTTTTGCCAAGAATCTGGCAGAGCTATCTTTCTTCTACTATTTTTTTTTTATCTTGTTGACTAATGTTTGTGTTCCAAAAGCTCAGTGTTTCCATGGACAGGGTGAACAATTTAAGGATATATGCATATATACTTGTGTATTAAACTGTCAAAGCTTCAAAAGGTTACTTGGAAGGATTCTTTTATTTTCTATGTAGTTGTGAAGGTAGGCTACTGCTTTAGATGTGCAGCCACTGGCTCCAGGCTAGCTGTCCTACATTCTTTTGGACTTTGGGGCTTGGCAAAAACATGACCTGGGTTTGAACTGTCCCAGAGTTAAGTTTTCAGAAACAAAACCTGACCTAAGCTTTGTGGAGACTGAACTATTCCCAGTTTCATCTGTCTCTCATAGATGTGCTCGGCCCATAAGGTTACGAACCTTGAGATGCAGGGAAAAGAAAGGCTTGAGATATGATTGCCTGACAAATTGGCACAATTGCATGCAGCTGAATCTTGGCTTGATGGTTTCTGTAAGTGTCCTACTTGAGCTGTTTTATAGCAGTACACAGAATGGATGAAACCTTGTGCTTGGAAAATATATTATTATTGTGGCTGCATGTTCCAGTACTTTCTTTCCATATGTCTATTGAAATATTTTGGAATTTTTTTTTGGTTGTATCTTCATTTATTTAGAAATATAAGTTGATCTCAGCTAAGACAGAAAGCTTAACATTTCTGAATGAAATATAATTGAACTATGTTATATTACAATGTGTGTCTAACTGAAATAGCTGTCTAATGTAAAGATGTCTTTGCTTTTGGCGAATGCAAAGCAGCCAGTGACAACACTACCTGCTGTGATCTATTTCAAACATTTTTGGTTCATTCATGTTTTTTTTTCAAAATGGATATATGGAAAACTAGTAGAAGGACCTGAGAAACTCTTTATCCATTTCGAATGCAATGTCCTTGTCTCTAATGTATCCCATGTAACCTACTTTAGGCATTACAGCTGTTGGGTGTTGCTAGGTTGCCTAAAAATTTCTTTCTGTTGGTCACCTGAGTATTAAACCTGTCAGAACATCCTTCTTAAAAGTGGAGGAAAGCAGTAAGTTTACAAGTTAGAAACAAGTCTTTAGCTGTTTGTACTGACCAAGGATTTTAAATGTGCATAAACCATGAAGTAACTTAACTTGAAGCAGTAGATTGATTTTGACGCACAGCATAGCTGTATGCACCAACCAAACCCCTAAGTCCTTAGTGAAAGAGACATCCCAAGGATGCAAGGACAAGTTGCAAGGACTGTGTACAAGTTTCAGTCTTGAGCTGAGTTCCTGAAGTTAGATGAGGTGAGTCTGGGTCACTGGCTGCTTTGGAGCAAATGCTGATCTTCTGGGGTATGTGGGTAAGACAAAGGGACAATTTCCTTGTAGTAAATGCTGTCACTGGTGATTTTAGACATTTTCTGTGTTGTTTTCTTTTTTTTTTTTTTTTTTTGTTTCTACATCTGATGGTAGTCTATTTACTCATTTACATGCCTGCAGGTATGTATGACTGTTACAGTATACTTACCCTATTTCTTTCCTTGTGCTCTGGCCATGAGCATCAGAAATTACCAGCTGAGAAACAACTCAGACATGTAAGTGAGGAGAGTCACCAGGAGCATATCTGTGTAAATACAATTATTAACCATTTCTCTCAGTTAGTTGTTACAAGGATTTGGGGTGGAAAATTTAAAAGATGCATCAGAGCTGAATGTTTAAAAATTAATTCATGTAGAGACAAGAATCACACTTAATCTTTTAATGACTGAAATTAAATCACCTAATCTTTTCCAGTGAGCATTTGCCATCATGATAAATTGAAAGGAAAAACAAAGAGAAAGAAAAACAAAAGGAAGTTAAACAATGAAAAGAGCATGAAATATGGTTATGTATCACTCAAGCACTTTTTCTATTTAGAATCTTAATTTTGATTTAAAAGGTGTTTAGGCCTTTATATAGATATAGATATATTAACCTATAGGCAACAGGCTGTCCTTTAACTGGAAAGCTGGAACAGGAAACTGATGAGAAACCTTTGTTATTCTCAGCTTCAGTCAGCTACTTTTGTCAGAAGAACATGATTTGATCAGTCATCTGTAACACCACCAATAGGTAACATGTCAGAGACCCGTGCTACTATAGCACAAACTACAATCTAGGGGCTTAAAATGACAAATATTGTGTTAATAAACAGGCAGGGAATGTTTGGCTGAACTGCTAGGGATTTTGTGAGAGATAAAGTTGAAGATACATTTGAATCTGATACAGATTTTGCAGGTATCTCTTGAAAAATATCTATGAAGAACCCAGAAGAAATAGAAGAATTGTTCAGACTATTAAATGACAGCTTGATTTCACAGTCATTGCAAATGGTAACTACCAACTTCTAGTTTCACAAATTCATAAATCTGGAATATTTTTGAATTCCTCCTTCCAAGTAAGCAGCAATGTATTTATTGCATAATAAAACCTGTAAATTCTGAGTAACTTGCCATTGATGACTGGGCTGTGAATAGCTTATTTAAGTATATAGCACGCAGACATACTTTCCCATTCTTGCCACCAATTCCAGACTGTCATTTCACTTGCAATACCTGGTTTCAGTATTGTTTGCTATAATAAGTATTTACGTATTTTTTATAAAAGCGAGGTTTGTCACTTACTTCGTACCAGGACTTGGTGACTATAACTATTTGCATTGCTACAGGAAAAGCCTTTTCCCTTACCCCAACATCCTTTTTTAGTTTGAGGATTATATGCTTGCAAAATGTTATTTTTCAAAATAAAACTATTTTTGCTCCAAAGGAAAAACATCTAAACCCACGATAATTTCATGGCTTTTTTTGTCTGTCTCTGAATCAAATTTAGTTGGGCTGATCCAGCCTAGAGGCTATATGGACTTCGTGCCAGTTTTTAATTTGGTGGGGCTACAAGTTATAAAGAGTA
This sequence comes from Piaya cayana, assembly GCA_013389865.1. Lineage (NCBI taxonomy): Eukaryota > Metazoa > Chordata > Aves > Cuculiformes > Coccyzidae > Piaya > Piaya cayana. The sequence goes on along the minus strand of WAAB01016520.1, from coordinate 50,813 downwards.
CATCCTGTTGAACACGGATAGATCTGAAGGCAACTAAGCACCAAATTGCCCTGGACCTTGCAAGGCCATGCATATGCTAAAGGTAGTGGTGAAGTCTCTAGTGAGTTTGTAATAAGGTACAAGACTAAACATGGAAAAGGTTGTTCACTGTTCTCCAATTCTTAGAAATTTAAAAGGGAATTATGAATTTTAATCAGGTTCATTTAGATTTGTCTCATCTCACTGTAACCTGAGATTTTTGCTCAGTGCTCCAGAGGCTGGTAAATATCATCAAATTTTGAAGACCCAACAGGTTAGTAACAGATACCTTTGCCACTTTAAGATACCCAGTAGGAAACATATCACAAAAAAAAAAAAGTAAGATGCTTAATTTTGTCTTTTGTTCCAATCCAACACATTAGAATGTATGGTTTTTATTTTAAACCATGACGGTACAAGAGTTGTAGCTCTGGACGGGGCTGTATGTAGCTATGCCAGTATGATGGCACTTCCTTCTAGCATAGCTTATCCTCATGAATTTGTACTGGAAAAGTGCTTTCAGTAGAGTTTTGCCGCAAAAGAAAGGTAAAGAAGTTATGAGCTGCTTCCATTAGCAGCCCATTTATTCCTGTAGCATGTAGTATGGCAGTGCTATCCTCCTATTTGCACCTGGGGGAAATGTCTCTTCTAAATACACTGATTTCAAATGGAAGGACTTAGTGGTACAAACCCCTGTGTGTGAACAAATCCTACACCTTCATTCTCTGTACTTTGTTCTTCTCACTCAAGCATGTATTTTAATTGCAAACCCCCATTTCTTGTGTTGTTTCTGTTATTTTGGCACTGCTGCAAGCTTTAAATTGTATCTGAGGTGTGCTAATTTTTGTATGTGTAGTCCTTTACTGGTAGTCAATGTGTTATCAAACTTGAGGTTTTGCTGTAAGTGGCTTACACAGTCATATGTTTTCTAAATCAGAATGGAGTAAATCAGATTTTATTTTTTATTGACCATTATGAATCTGGGATATAGTATTGTTTGAGTGCTTGAATTAATGTAAAATGTAAATACAGGACTGGGAAGTAACTTATGTTCCTTTGGTTGCCAATCTGGCGTCTGGAAGAGATTTTCTCATACTAGCCTTTGTTTTCTGCTTTTGTCCTAAGTTTTCTGTGTAGTTCTGAGCAGGGTTTGGGTGGGTCAAATAACACAGATCTCCTGCTCTTTATTCCAGAAACAAAATTTGTGTTGTTACTGGTTAGGTTGTGGCAATGTCCAAAAAATGCTGGATGCTCTACAGACTGGAAGAAGGAAGTTGTACCTGCTTGGGAGATGCATTTGTTCCAGATGACAGAGATTGAGAAAGAGTGTCCAGGAACAGTAGTGCTGTACAGACAGCCTGGTCATGGTCAGCATGATAACTGGCAATCTAGGTTGCAACACGTTGTGGTAACTGATGCCAGTATTTACCGGAGGAGATCTTTAAGAACATGTTGGGCAAACATCATTTGTGTGTGGTTTGGGTATTGTCTGCACTGCTGTGGAAGAGGAAACCTCAAAGTTATTCCTGTGCTCTGTGGCACTCTCCTGTGCAAAGATTTAGAACTGAAAATAAATCTGTGAGTTTGGGATGCTGTGTTTGCTTACAGAAAAGTTTGTCAGTAATGATAAACTTTTGGCCTGCTGATTGTGTTTTATGGAGTTGAAGTCATAAGTCTAGACAGGGAGATCAAGGCCAGAATGGGCATTTCAATCAGATTTTCTCTCTATTTTCTAGTTTTTGGAGGTGCAATGTGATTTCTGGTTTTGGAAATTTTGGGTTTCAGCAGCAGGAAGTTTATGCAAAGGAACATGAGCATTAATAAACCAGATTCATTAGTTGTAGATTAATAGAATAATTAATAAATGGATAGCGTAACCTATATAGTAGTTAATAAAACAACTTAATTTGGAAGTGTAAGGGAAAACAGGGGTTTTATGTAAAATTTATATCTAATATACATGTTCTGTACAGGCACTAAAGTGAGTTATATTAATCCATTTAATTTTTTTGTTTGTTTTTAATATTTAAATATAAATCAGTTCAAGAAGGAAATTTCAGAGTATAGCTGTTCATCAACCACATGGATTGGTCCTGATGGAGTCAGATATTCTAAACATACCTTCAATCAAGGGAAGAGTTGCTAAGTGATTGATACCTGTGACAGCTTGTATTTATGTAACTTGAGGTGATATTGAAGTGTATCTACTCATAATGTAGGTTTTCTTCATATGTAGTGCTCCGTTTTGAGGGATGTGTCAGAACTAAATTCTATATTTGAGCCAAATATACTGGGAAGTTCTTGAGTTATTACCTCTGAAAGGAATGGGGAAAGTGCCCTGCTGGTAGCATGGTTGCCTTTCTTTGGCTTAAATGGCTGCAGTTTTTTCTTGTTTAAATCAAGATTAATATAGACCAGACTGGAAAGAAGAATTGTTCCTTAAAGTGCCCCAGATGCTGAAACCATCATGTAAATTCCAGTTACATGATCTACTTACTTTGCTGACATTTTATTTTTTATTGGGTTTAGGCAAATGAGAACTACTGCAACCTGTATTTTCTTTTTTTAGAGGATCCTATTAATGTTTTGTATCTCTCCACGTTTCTTCTTCTGTACTGCAGCTGCTGCGCTCCTTGCTGAAAATGGGAAGCAAGGTATCATGTAGCTTTTTAAACGTAGGACTCATGGGGAATTTGGATACAGATCTCTCTGCACTGCTTTGGCATTTTATTTCAACCTCAGCTGCTGGACAGCAGGTCCTGCTGTTGCCTGGCTTGGTTATTCCTTTGCTGTAAGCTTCACTTGTCTTGGTTTAAGTTTCTTATACAAGAGGCCCATGTTGAGTAGCAGCCATCTGAATTGTAAGCTGAAATCTTGGCAATAGCAAACCTGTAATTGCTTGGAGGAGGTTATATAGGTGAAAGATGATGGTTTGCTTGGAAAGTGATGCTATAATGTGGAAATGAATGAAGAAAAATCATCTGAGAATAACTATAGAAGGAACATAGCCAAAACTGTGTGAACTTTCCAAGTATGGATCATTTGAATCCTTTGAGGACCCAGAGAGAGTCTCAGCTGCTGGCTCCATATCTGTAACTGTAGAAATACGGGTTCAGATCCAGACTTTTCATCTGTTTCTTATGCACATAATAGCCTGAATCTTAATCTTGGATATCAACACCCTAGACTTTGGAGAAAACTGCAGTTACATCTTTTGTTGTATTTTTTTAGACTAGAGCAAATTTCCTACAGTAATGTTGAGAGGTTTAATGTTTATCAGGCAAGAAGCTGTGGCTAGAGAGTGGGTATCCAATACAATGCAATTCAAACACTGAAAAAAAAATCTAAAAAAAAATAGTTGTGTGTACAACCTTCTACCTTTGTCCTGCTTCTGAGTGTTGTCTTCCTATGTTCCTCAAACTGTTATTTAAAATCTATTTTTAATATGCAGTGTTTGCTGAAACATGTCATACTTGCCTAAAGATACATTAATAGTGAAGTCTGTCAGCCAGCTCCCATGTTTCTAATGTGATAACCTAATTTTTATAACTATTCTAGAACTACTAGAACTGCATCCATCAATAAAATGAATCAATGGTGTGAATAAATGGGAAGAAAGTTGCCTAATTGTGCAAGATGGTGTTCTACAGATCAAATAATATGTTTCATATATATGGCTATAATATGAATAATAAAATTCAGTTTCTTTAACATGGATGTACTGATCCAGTTAATTGGCTCATGCTTAGATCTGTGTATTTTCATCCTTGCATCTTGAATGAAATGCTGTGTCTAAGACCAGCTATTATATGCCCAATTGTGCTAAATATTTTTTTCGCAATAATATTTTACGATTTATGGGTCACAGGAAGACTTAATTCTAAGCACTTGTGTAAGACTGGAGCACTAAAAGTGTGAGCTTTTAATCTGAAATATCTCAGTGTCTATGTCTGTGACCTATGTTTTTGACTGTGTTCCTGTAAGGTTCATTCTCGTTTGGCTTTGAAGAACAGAAAAAAAGTTGTTTTAATAGCCCTTTTTCTTGAAAGTATGATAAATCTCGCAGTTTTGTGCTAGTGCCTGGCACTAAATAAATTCTCATCCTAAAGAAGGATGCTGTGTTTTTTTGGGGGAAAGGAGTTGCTACAGAAATTGATGAAATTAATCTCTTATCACAGAATATTAAAAGAATATTCTTGTGAGATGCACCTTTTTATTTGGAGGCTGAATATGGCCTACTGGATGGGCTAAGTGAGGGAATAGCAGTAGTATAGGCAAGTGATGCAAGGGGAAGCCTCTCAGGTCTCTGGTAAATTTACGCCTTACAGACTTTGAAGTTTTGAGATTCCCTCAGAACTACTTTCATATTTCTGTTTCCTACCCCCTCCTTTGATAACAGAATATTTTAGGCTATGCTACAATACTTTCCAGACAAACCTACAAATGATGAGAATTTGCAAATAACAGTCTTACAACTAGAAAGGGTGTTCTTTGTTCTCCCTGCTTGCAACACGTGGGGGCAGGGACTTGTAATGTGTAGCTGAAATTCAGTTTAGTCAACAGAGAAGTGATGCTGAGGTCACAGAGGGGAAGCTCTCACCCTTCCACAGCAGGACATTCAAATCCTATGAGTGTTAACGTGTGTGGAAATTTCACCTATGACTAACCCCAGTCTTGGCTGCCCAGTTTGGCTTTGCCCAAAAGGATCTCATTAAAATCTTTGCAGATGTCACAATTCACAGAGTAACCAAGCCAGGATTTTCCCTCCTAGTACGCTGTTGCACAGTGTTTGATAAAGTAGCTGTTTATCAGCCCTTACTCAGAATTAGGTTCATTTTAGGGTAGATTATATAGGAAATAGGTATATTTTTAAATATGTTTTAGCTTGAAAGATGTTCTATGTGCATGGAAACCTCCTTTGTGAAATAATAATTAGGTTAGGTTGATTATGGAAACACCCCTCCTTCAGTGTCCTCTTGGCACTTGCTTATCCATTAAGTACTGTGGTACTTTTGCTTCTATTGTTGCTGCTACACATTTTTGGAAGTTACTGTATGATTTCTTGGCCAGCAACTATGTCTGTAAGACTTCAAGGGAAAAATGTTGGTGCCTAAACACTAGATGTAAGTTTTTTGAGAGCCCCAATTACCACTAAATGTAATGTCTCCTCCAAAGTAGGCCTGGATTTTCTTGCCATGGCTCAATAAATTCTAATTTAAGTATCATTTGTAAACCATTACGTTAAAGTCTTGCTGCAGATACAAGTCCTTAGTGGCAAAAGCAGTTGATTGATATTTTCCTTAGGTTTGTGCTCATGAGGCGGTGCCTCATCACAGAGACGTGAGAAGTGATTGTGGAACACTTGCTGGTCTTGGATGACAGAATTGCATTTCATTCAACTTCAACAGAAGCTGCTTACATTTTGTTTGCTTCAGTTTCTCCCTGCCTTCCACTCTACCTGCACTTGTTCTTTTTTGAGTACCTGTGTTTGGCAAATGTAAAACAATAGCTGGAAACTGTTAGAGAGCAGTAGGAAACTGAGTTGAAAAGGCACTAGAAAAATGATGAGGATTGCTTTGCAATGTGTTCTGAATTCCCCTAGGTGTCATGTTATAACTCTTCTGTGCCTCTCTCTGCAGAGGCAGGTTGTGTTTCATTTCATGTTCATCCAAGATAAATAGCTGCATTGCTTGAGGAAATATTAATTTTTGAGAAGAAAAAAGGTCTTGGACATGACAACGCAAAAACATAATTAAAAGGTTGTGCCCTCAAACCATAAAGTGCATATATTTTTCCTATATTGTCTGATGGCTTCAAAAAGAATTGAGAATGTTTGCTTTGGCTTTTCACACAGCCTTCCATTTGGAAACAGTTATGAATGTGGGACTTGTAGTGAACAGGTTTGTTAGAGGTTTCTGTTTTTTCTTCCTCATGGCAGACCCCACAGGCATCTGCCCACCTCTTCTTTCTTGGCTGCCTCTTTCTACCCCCCATGCTGACACTTGACCCTCATCCTCAGCTCTTTGTGGCTAACGGTAATGTGTGACATTTTCCTTGGCAAGTACAAGGACCAGCCTTATGACTTGCCTTCCCACAGCCTTCTGTCTCCCACATTTTTGTAACTGTTTTGTGTCCTGAACCTGCTGGCCTCAGGGTGCTTTAGATGTGGAAAGAGGAATAGCATCTTCCTGCAGTATGTATTGTTTCTCAGTCATTCTGTGTTTTTATTGTTCCTTATGTATTTTTACCTGTGAATTATACTGCCTTACAAGGGTTGAAGAGGAGAGATGGCACTGGGTTGCCTTAAGATTAGTATCCTTGTCCAGTACTGGTGATGCCCCCACGTGCACGCTGAGAGAAGCTTGATTTATACTGATTTGGATTCTTCATCTCCTGAGTTGTCTTTCTAGTACCTGTTATGAAAAACAGTCCTGACTCTCAACTTTTTTTGCCTGTTTTTTGCCTGTATATGACTTTATTGGCCTAATTTATTTCTCCAAGAAATCTCTTCTGATGCATAAGGGGAATGCAATTGATTCTGGAAAGGTTAAGACTCAAACCTCTCATCTGAGTGTGAAGCACTGAAATATCAGGCTTTTGACATATGTAGACTAAAGGAGAAAACAGTATATTCCCTAGGATTTGGAAGGGGAAATGCAGTGTTATACAAACCAAAGAGAGATCCCCATAGAGGATCAGTTGCCCAAGGTCTGACCTTGAGTGTCTTGCAGAAGGAGGGTGTGAATGCTGTGAATGAGTGGCTTGTGCTAAGTGGTATGAGATTGGTACTGAAATAAAATGAACATCTGATGGGGGATCAGACCATTATGAAAAGTTGCTTGTTGATGTCTGTCTGAGTCTACAATACAGCAGAAATAATTAACTGTATGTAAAATCATCCGGTTCAGAAGACAGTATTGAATGCTCAGAGATGAGGGTTGTACTTTCTGCTCTCTGCGTACATCAAGACAAGCATAACAGCAGAGCACTGTACATAGCAAACTGCATTGATGTTAAGTGACTGCTACCTATAGTTAGGAAATATTTGTTATACATATTCTATTACAAAATGAAAATGAACATTTTTTTGCATAATTTGGATACCTCAGTTTTAATGTATCCTTATGTCGTTCTTCGTGGCAGCATTACAGGTCATCTTGAATAAGTTCAAAAAAATAACAGTATCAACCCATAACAACAATCCAACTCTAACCTCTCCCCTCTGTCTCTATTTATTCAGCACTTCTAATTTAGGCAAAATGTGCTTACTTCGAAGTATAGGCAGGATGTATTGTTGCAAATTCTGTGGCTACCCTGTGCACTTGGGAATGACTCTTGAGAAGCTTAAGTCCTTTCACAAGAAATTTATGTAAAGCATCATCTGTGGGCACTTACAGTGGCACTTAGATCTTCTTTTTTCAGATAAACTGTGAGAATATAGCACAGAAAACCACCCAATCCAATTAGTTAGAGAGAAGTTATAAGAAGAGCAGAGCAGAATGATGATATAAAATGTTAGAAAAGTAAGCCCAAGACTTCTAAAATATGTGTAAAATATGTCTGGTATCCAGGGCAAGGTTTTCACAAGAGAGCTATGGTGCTTTGTGTGTGTAGAATGCAAGATCATAGAATCATAGAACAACCCGGTTCGAAGAGACCCACCGGATTATTGGGTCCAGCCATTCCTATCAAAATGACGCTGCATTTTGAGCCATTTGCAGTGGTGATGATGCAAGCAGGAGGGATAGTTTTGAAAATGCAGGTATAAATTTTGAATTTTTCCTTGTTGAGTGGAGGTGCCATACTATTACATAGCTGCTGCTTGAAGAGCAAACAGTGAAAACAATCCTGGCTGCCCATGGCCCTGCTTTTCTGTGTTGTTGCTAAAGAGACTATTGTGGGGGCAGGAATTCTCATTTTAAATCAAATTGCTCCTAAATGAAGCCTGATCTGATGGATGACAGCTCTATTCCACAGATGAAGATGGATAAACTCCATTAACTGGGCAGGAAAATTGTGATATGTATTGTGCTTGGATTAAATGTAAATGTTAATGGGCATAAATTCTAGGATTTCTTGCGGTCCAGTGGGATGCCAGAAGAGTCTGTATAGCTGTGCCTTTCAACATTCTGAGATTAGTTGGATTGTGTTATTTTCTACTTCAGGTTCTCCTCTGCGATGCTGGAAAGCCACAGACTGGGTTGCCAGCAGCTGTGTTTCGGTCTCTGCTCATGCCTTGTTACACCTTGTAGCACTTTAGTGAATTTCCCTTGCTCACCTCTTCTACTCATTAATACTGTGCTCTTTTGAGTGATATTTTTTTGGCATATAATTAACATACATGCTGCTTTTCCCCACTTCTTTTTTGCTTTTTATTTGTGAGATGTTTAAATGTTTAGAGATAGTGTCTTAGTAGAAATGTTGGATTGCCCAGTGAATTTCTTTGCCTGTGATGTTTTGCATGTCTGTCAGAACATGAATGACATTTCCTCAGGGTTCAGGTCCAGCCTGCCTGCTGCCCCCCATTATCTGCTGCTGTTTTACTAGCAGGGCAAGGTCTCCCTGAGAAGGGAGGGAGGATGGCTCTGGCCACTCTGCAGTCACCACTTGCTGTCATCATTTTCGGCCACTCTCTGGGGTCTGTCACCCTCTGTCGAGCGAGTGCCCAGAACTGTGTTATAGTCAATAGGGGGAGCCTGCAAAGGAGCTGGATGTTATTCAAGGAGGTCCTCCTGCAGAGCTGGCAGGACAGACTTAAAGTTGTGAAGACTCTAGTGCAGACTGTGCCTTATGTGAGACTTGTTGATGTGCTTGTAGTCTTGTTGGATCTTCCTCTAGCAAGAGAAGGGAACAATAGAAACACCCTTTAAAAAGCCAACTTTTAAACACCGATTACAGTGCAGGTACCTTTCTGTAATGGCATAGTTTCCATATAATTTGTCTTTTTTTTTTTTTTAATTATTTAGTGCAGAAAATGAGCTCTGGCACACAACTCGGCTTGTGTACCAGTGCCCTTAATTCTTCCCAAATGAAGGAGCAGCTGACCCCAAAGTGATGAGTCTCAGGAGTTGTGGCACTGTCAAGCTGTAGGGGAGGCTGCAGAAATGCAGGCTAGTGGATTTTGGTCCATGACAGCTCTTCAGGGCAGGTCATATGGCATGAGTAATGACAGGAAGCAAGATATTTTTGCAAGATGTCAAATTAAATCAGTCCTTCTGTCTTAGAAGAAACTAATCTTGTTTTCGACACATAAAATGTAGTGTAACTAGTTGAAGAGATTTCCCTTCTGAACTCATAATGCTCCTCAAAGTGTGATCCTTTCCTTGACAAGGATCATAGTTTGCTGAGGTGTGAAGAGAAAACTTCTTTAAGTGCTTAGTACACTTTTGGTCTACTAGCAAGCAGCAGGACAGTTTGATTTGAAATACGTTAATTTCTTGTTCACTCCAGCGGGAGTGACTATAAACATGGAAACTTGCTTATAGCGTATTTTTTCAGCATCGCTCTGGTTACAATGGTGTAAAAAAAATTCCTTCTGCTCTATTTTTGACTGAAAGTTAGGTATTCAGATTGGTTTTCTCAAAAAACTTGGATATTTAATGAAAAATTTGAATATCTGAAAAACAGATATATTTAAAATATCTTGCTACAAGCCTGGTTGTTTCATGTTAGCATTTTTCTGTAAGTATTGAAATATTTTGCATGGAACACCTTTCTTGCTAATTTCAAGGAAGGAGAGGGAAATGCACGGTGCATCATGGACCACGTAGTTTAGTTTGAGAGGCCAAGCTGAAACTAAACTTGAAATTCTCAAGAGCCACCACAATAGCCTTCCAAATAGAAAAATTTTGGGGTTTTAAACTAAAAACTACTTCTCTGTGGGAATGACAAACAATTTGTCAAGTCACTGGAACATTAAAAAAAAAAGTGTTTGTAGGGAAAACTGAAAGAAAACTCTTTTACTTTCTGAGTGGTAGCCTTGTGAAACTGGACCAAGAAATTCAGAGTAAGTGCCCCCTGATTCATTCATTCATTGTGTCTAAAGAATGGCAACTATGGGACAGTCTGTAGGTAATTCACAGATTAGAAGAGAATCTAGCTTTGTCTCCAATATAGCTGTTTTAGCTTTGGCACTAGGTTTTTATCAGTAAAATAAACAGACTGAATTGTACATGGATTCAATTGGCATTGAACTTTTAGAAAGTTCAGTTGTGCATCTGAGAGACTTAAATTGAGACTGCATCTCTGTTTTAAATGCACTTATTGGAAACAAAGTTGTAATAGGAGAAGATAACATTTTTGTATGGTCATTTTTCTGGCTCCAGCTTTCAGTAGCATTAAAGGTATTTTATAAATAAAGTGATCTGGTGTATTACAACATGCAGTTGTACTTTTGGGGCATGTAATACAACCTTAATGAATGTTCATGAGAATATAACGTGCAAAAGTTATTTTTAATTCACAGTATCTTATCTGTTCTTAATGTTTTTTTCAAATTGCAAAATGCAATTGGGCTGTCTTATGTACTAATTCTTTGCCAAATTTCATTTCTTTCCAAATTAAAGACATTTTTTCAGTTACATTGTCATGAAAGGCAGCTGAAACCATTGGGTTTTGCTATATTCTTAAGTTAAAAGCCTTCAGAAAGCTGCCAGTAGAGTTTTTTCAAGGTTTTGAGAAAATGATTTACCTCTGGTACAAAAGCTATTACAACAAGTTTACCTACTTCCCCCCCCAGCATAAGGGGTTTATTATCATCTTAAATTAAAACCCCTCATGTAACTGAGTGCTGTAATGAATGGGGTCTTGGGGTCAGAAATCCCCATTTGATTGTTGGGCCCAGCTGAAACAGGAACAAGTGGTTACACAATGCAGCAGCTGCTGGGCTGAACACTGTTTTTCAGTGGAGAAGGAGGCTCCATCTGTAGCTCCTGAGAGAGGCAAATCCCTAAGGAGGATCATGGTCTTCATTCTGCTCAAGAGGTGCAGAAAAATGTATTTCGTTATTGCTGTTTCAACATTTTTCCTGTGTTTTTAGAACAGGAATAAGGCTGGGTCCAGAACACACACATAATGGTAGTGGTGAGTGCTGATGAAAAGTGTCCTGCTGTTGTGAGCTAGACTGAATGGGCCCAGAGGGGAAGGTGTGAAAGCATGTGGAAAAGTAGAATCATTGCAGGATAAGGGGTAGGCAGTGGGGCCTGTCCAATGTTGGCTCTTCTCTCATTTTGAAATATAAAAGAGTAAAGACAGAAAAATTCTTGAATACCTGATGGCTGTGTCTCAGGCAAGCTTCCAGAGCTAGACTTGAGCTGCTTTCTTGCATGTTTTAAAAGGAAACAACAACAAACCCACCCCAAACTGGCAGTGGCCACACAGGTTGTTGTCCACTGATGAGTTGTGAAGCAGTGGGTGCTTTCTGCAGTTGCTTGTGAAGCAATGGGGCCTGGCTTTAGAAAGGAAGAACTTGCACAGGTGTGGAGGCAGCTGGAGAAGATGCTTCTGGTGCTTCAGATCATGTAGCATGCCAATGGACGTGGGGTCACTCTGGTTATACCACTCCCAACTTATGCTCCTCTGCAGCTTGAACCACGTTCACAGAAAAGGGCATTTATTTGGGTTCGAGTCATGCTTTTCCCTTTCTCCTTCTTGATTTGTAGACTGTACAGAATGCTCGGGAAGGAACAGACAAGGAGAAGAGGAAGAGTTGACTGGAAAGGACTAATACATCTTCACAGCACACTTTGGCAGCACAGACCTTGGGACATCCCTAATCATGCCTCTGATATGCTTAAACTGGAAGGGCATGAAAAGAACTTTTGGCTCCTATGGCAAATGTAGCCTGGTGCTCTGGAGAGAAAATGATAAGGAGCACAGAACTGCCTGTCAGGAAAGCTCTTCCTGTGTGAGAAAGTAATAGAGGCTCTGTGAAAGAGGACATGTCAGCATCCATCACGCTACAGCAGTGTAGATGAGAGAAGATCTGACCCTTGCTTTAGAATGAGTACACATGTATATGCTCTGGATCAGGGAGCATTTTTTTGCACTGCTGGTTAATAAGGCATGTACTATGTAGCCCTTATCAGAAGAGGGAGGAAGGTGTATATGCCACTTAAGAGTCGGGTTCAAATTCTTCTCTCCTCAGATGCTTAAAAAAAGATTGGTACAGTTATTCCAGCAGTGTTACTCAGTATAGAGTTTAGCTTTGGTCGGGATTATCTGCGTGCCCACAATCTTGATGTTCAGTTCTCAGATGAATGTCATGTGGTTGATATTACACCTGCTTTTGGTGGGAAAAGGAAATTTTTTTGCTGAAGCTAGGGTAAACGCAGTGTTCAAGATTTATCACGTGATGTTTCCTTCAAGACAGGCAGAGGAAGTGCTTAATTATTTGGAAATTCATTTGGCAAGTTCTTCCCAGTGCTAGACTGTTTAATACATCAGCCTGTCACACTTAAATACTTTAGGGCTCACTTAACGTTTTTGATTACACCTGAGATGGTTTACAGAAGTTGTTTTGACAGGGCCTAAATTTCTGTTGCTAAGCTGTCTAATTTTTTCTAATGAGAATTTAAAACATAGTCAAAATGCCTTTTCAGAATCTTCAAGCCTACAATTATTTCTCATGGGGTAAGCATTTGCTCCACTTACACTGCCTGTAAGGAGGAGCTTGGTGCATTTACATAATATATTTAATGCTATTTCAGACCTTGATTGTAAGTGATGTCACTTTTACAAAGAAGAGGAGATGCATAGTAGTGTTGTACTGATGCTAGTCTTATTCAAGTAAATCTGAAAATAACTGGAATAACAATGCATAATCAACAAACTGTTAAATACATTAGATCCTAATATTTGCTGTTGAGTTTCTTCCAAGTAGGGGAAGAGTACTGTGTAGTTTTTGGCAGTAGCTGATCTGGAAAATGAAATAATTGAAACTGGAAGCTCAGTGAATGAATACCTGTGTTCGTTCTGAGAACAACCAGCTTTTGTAAGTTTTCTATTCTGATATTTAAGGTCTAGTCTCCTACTGCAGTTAAAGCTGAAATGAAGTTTGCAGCCCATAACATAGAGCGTTTATCAAATGGCCTTGGTAAATCCACTAACCATTTGCAGCAGTCTGTAGGCAGGGAGCTCTCTTCTTCAGCCTTTTTCAGATCTTGGGACCTGGGGCCATGAGAATTGTGGCATTATGGAGATATTTGACTTAGCATCACTTAAATATAATGGAGATACATTGCAATTTTCTATCTTATTGTAAGAAAATCTCATGAATAATAAACTCTGTTGTACTGTGGGTTGACAAAATACAAGATTGCCTAGCTGAGTTATTATGCAGTACAGAGCTCCTTTAGAAAAGATTTAATATGTGAGCCTGCTGAATATATGGGCATATTAAATAACGTGCATACACAACACTGCTATTTTTATTAAGACAATGTTCACTTCACACTACACACACTGGTGTTACCTTCCTGAGACACAAATTTAGATGGCTTTTAAACCTCCTTTCAGAATCTGGTGTCTACTAGGTATGTAAGATAAAGAGCCAGATTATAAAAAAAAACCCACCGACAGATATATTTCTAGGAGTTCTTGGCAAGAATCAGTGCTATCACTTACACTGTTTCCGATATTGCGTGCATCCATTACCACAACCTGTCAAAACAGGTGTATTTATAAACCTTGAGGGACTGAAACAAGAAATCAAACATTTGCATAGCATCTTCCATCCAAGACCCAAGGACTGAGGCTCAAAGAATTTTGATATGTTTCCAGGGATTATTTAGTCGTGTTCAGTATTTTGATGTTCTCTTTAGCAATCTCCTCCTGCTGTACCAGGTCATGGAATTAGAAAAATTTGTTCTCTCCTTTAGCAAGGAAGTCATCAATAGAATGCTCATTGTCTTCAGGAAAATCTCACACAAATATTTAAATCCACATTAGAGAAAACTCAGACTAGAACTCCATGAGCATTACATATTAAAGTGAATTAAGAAGCAATGTACGAGTGTGATTAATTAGAACTTATTTAGTTAAAAAGTACACACCCTATGATAAAGTATGTTTTCATGCTCTGTCTTGGCATTAATTAAACACTAGGGTGCTAGAAGCTGCCTGCTTCTTGTAGTGGCCTGGAATGGTTAATGGAGTTGAGCTCTGGGAGAGGAAGAATCCCACTAATCGTGCAATCCTTCTTGCAACAGGGTTTGGCAGGAAGTCCTGACAGTGAACCTACACTGGGTGTGCTGCCCTTTGTAGAGTGGAATGCACAGCTTCGCATGCCTGAGGCTGCAAGAAATAATAATTTTCAGCAGTGTGAGGGAACTTGAATGCATTAATTTTTAGGGCTAGCATGACAATAGTGACTTTTTAGGAGATTGATGTTTACTGTATTGCAGCATCCCACTTCAAAAATTTCCAGCAGTGATGGTGATGAGTGATAAGGAGATACAATAAAGTGATTTGAGTTAATGGATATAGTCACCCAATCCTGTAAAGGATTTCTTTAAAGGTGAAGTGTGCAGGAAAGTAGTATTTTTCACTTAGTTGTAGAAAGAGAGATTAATGGAAGTTCAGGGAGGGAGTATTCTGCTAGATCAGTCCTTGAAGAAGGTGCCTCTTTTGGCATAATCCCAGATCAACATAGCAGATCATGATGACAACAGTTTAATTCATAGCTTTGTCAGGATATTTTTAGGTGGGAAGTAAAGTAACTTAAGTGTTCAACACACAGGTTACAAAGGACCAGCAGTTCATAATCTAGAGAAATTGAAACATAGATCTGCATTGTTTATGGAATGGCTGTGACAATACAAATTACTTAATTCTGTGAAATGTTATTTGCATAAACTCCTATTCTTAAGAAAGCTGCTTGAGCAGTTCTTTTACTGCTGTGAAGAGAGAATTGTTTTCTCCTTCCCTTCTTTAGATCAAGGGATCAGTTTGCAATCTTGTTGGCATTTGCTCCTGAGCAAGTGAAAAATGATCAAAGGTTTTCTGCTGGCTAAAGCCCTCAACCCTTTGTAAATGTTCTGTTGACCATGAGTGATTTCTTTTTTCTTGATGTCTTTAATCAATAGTAGCAAAAAATTCAAATGGGAGAAGTTCTGATTGTATGCAAGAGAAATAAAAGTTGCTATGCTGGGGAAGTGTGCAGTCCTCCAACATTTGGTGGCATGGAGAATGAGAAATTTTACCCAGAGCTAGTGTTTTATGCCTACAGTATCCTCAACTCCAAAACTATTGGACTTGGCTGGTAGTACCAAGATCTCATGTCCCTTCTCATCCACTTCCTTTTTGAACTCACTCTCAGAGTATTGTTTTGTACCTTTTTCCAGCAGCTGCTTTTTTTTTTTTTTTTTTTTCACTCTCCAAATATTTTCCAAATTCCAGGCTTTTCAGTTAAACATCTGCAACCTTGAGAAGAATGGCAAAAATATTTCTTTTGGAGAGTTTATTTCTAGCATGGATGACTATCTTTGTATCATGGGAAGGAAGTAGATTGTCTCTTGGTTTTTTTCAAGATGCCTGGCAGCTCTTCTATTTGAAGAAACCTTGAAACATGAACTTGACTATAAATGAAAAAAACCTCTTTTTTTTTCCCTTCCTTTTTGATAGGTCCTCTCTTCTGCATTTGTCGTTGTAAGCATTTGTAAGTAGCAAGAGAAGTCTCTTTTGTCAAATGGGTTTTCAGTAGAAGAAAGAAAATTGATTTGCACTATATAGCTGGCTGATGATCTGTCCTTTTACATCATTGGAAATATCAAGGAGTCAGGGAATATTCACTTTATCAACAGCCTTGCCTCTAATGAGGTGGTTTGGATGCAGTTCTCTGAGCTGGAGTAAAACCTTTGAAACATGTTAACCACCATTACATTGAGAAGTGGGGGAGGGTTTTTGAGTGAGTTTTAAGTAAACTGCATCTTTTTGAATTTCCTGGGCAGCTGCCTTTCTCTCTTTGATGTATCGTGCCTGGTGATGCTGTTAATGAAATGCATAATTATGTGTTACATAATAAAACAGAGCTAACATGAAGGTGGCTAATAGATTATAATGATGTGGAGGCCTGAGAAACTCAGGCCCGTGGGGGCTGTTGAAAAATGCCTCTGGTGACAAAGAAGATATTTAAAGAGGTTTGAATAACCGTGCTAATAAATTAATTGTGGTCTGTGTGCGTATGTGTGTAAATGACATTTTTAAAGATTTTGTATGTAAAGGGAATATGGAAAAAAATAGGTGCAATTTACTAGGCTGCTGATGTATGAAGTGTCAGTGCTGAGTGCTTCCAGCGCCTATTAGTGCTGCTGGTTTTGCATAGTTATGTGCCCTTGGCAAAAACATTTTTGGCAAAGCCTGCTGCACCCATAGGATCAAAAGGAAAAAAAATCCTGGCAATATGCTCAAAAAGTAAATTGCATCCTAAAGAGCAGCCTTTAAAATACAGATTTAGAATGAATATCAATAAATGAAACATCAAGTTTAATGACTGAAGAGTTGTAGGCATTTGGTGACTGCCCCCGAATTCCCTACTCCCTTCCTCTGCTTTTGTCACTTTTATTTTATTTCTCCCTCTGTAACACTCTGTATAATTTGTTCCTGTCTTGGATTACCTAGGAACTGGTTTGAACAGATGGGTATTTTTAAAGGAGAGGCTGCATTATCTTCTAGCTCTGGACCACATAGGCTCCCAGGTTATGGCTGGGCTTGCTGGGCTGCTGTTCCATGCTTATAAGGGCCTGTCTGCTGGTGCAATTAGTATGCAGGGAGCTCCAGTGTGAATTTACAGCCTGCTAGTTACTTGGCACTAATTCCCTGTATAGATGCTTCTAGAACCTACTAAGGATACTTTTGTTCAGGTTAACTTTAAGAGCACTTCTGTGTGAATGGGCAGGTTCCTTTCTGAAGGCGAAGTATATTGTTTTTCACTTTCCAAGCACTAAGTGTGCCCAAATAAGCAGTTAGTGCAGAGTTGCTAATACACAGTAAATTCATACCCAAGCTCACTGCACGCTGTATTCCTTATGCAGCTGAGTCCTGAGGCTCTGCACTTTGTCTCTCTTGGCAGGGAGCAGATGGCTCTTCTTTAAACACAGAATACTAATAAAGCCTTATGAAGATCATGTATATGTGTGTGTAGGTTTGTGTGTGCATATGTTTATATAAGGTGACCCGAATCTAGTAGAGTTCTTAGATTAACTTGTGCTTCTTTGAGTTTATCAAGATACCCTGAGGAGAACTTTGCTGCTGCTTTGCCATTATCCTTGTCATTAATGGACTTAGGTCTTAGCTACGTGTTTCAGGGAGGTTTTAAGAAATTTTCCCCTTTTCTTCAGCACTAAGATTGACATACTGTTTCTTATACAAGTGAGTACATCTTTCGTGGGTGAATCTTTTTGTTGTTATTCTCTTCCCTGGTATTTCTTATTTGATCTCTGGAGTTTGTTCTTGTATTTTATATGCTTTTGTACCTAAGAAATGTTCTCCTAGAACTTGAGAATCCCCAGTAAGTAGGAAATAAGAATTTCTTTAGCTTTCCAAATACTTCAGTAAAGCCTTTGACAGTTTCTCACAGCATTCTGCTATGGAAACTGGCTGCCACTGGCCTGGACCAGGTGCACACTCTCTTTGGTGGAAAACTGGTTAGAAGGTCGGGCCCAGAGAGTGGTGGTAAATGGAGTTAACTCCAGCTGGAGGCTGGACACAAGTGGTCTTCCCCAGGGCTCAGTGCTGGGTCAAGTCCTCTTCAATATTTTTATCAATGACCTGGATGAAGGCACTGAGTGCACCCTTAGCAAGTTTGCAGAGGGCACTAAGCGAGGTGGAAGTGTTGATCTGCTGGAGGGTAGGGAAGCCCTGAAAAGGGATCTGAACGGACTGGACTGATTGGCCTCAGCATGAGGTTCAACAAGGTTGAAGCAATGGTATGAGGTTCAACAAGGCCAAATGCCAAGTCCTGCACTTGGGGCACAACAACCCTATGCAGAGCTACAAACTGGGAGAAGAGTGGCTGGAAAGCTGCCGGGAAGGGAAGGACCTGGGCATGTTGGTTGACAGCTGACTGAACACAAGCCAGTAGTGTGCCCAGGTGGCCAAGAAGGCCAGTGGCATCTTGGCTTGTATCAGAAACTGTGACCAGCAGATCCAGGGAGGTTATTCTCCCTCTGTACTTGGCACTGGTGAGACCGCTCCTTGAATCCTGTGTTCAGTTCTGGGCCCCTCACCACAGGAAGGATGTTGAGGCTCTAGAGTGACTCCAGAGAAGAGCAACGAAGCTGGTGAAGGGGATGGAGAACAGGCCTTATGAGGAAGGTCTGAGAGAGCTGGGGTTGTTTAGCCTGGAGAAGAGGAGGCTGAGGGAAGACCTCATTGCTCTCTACAACTACCTGAAAGGAGGTTGTGGAAAGCAGGTAGCTGGCCTCTTCTCCCAAGTGACAGGGTACAGGACAAGAGAGAATGGCCTCAAGCTCCACCAAGGGAGGTTCAGAAAGAAAGAAATTTTTCCCAGAAAGTGTCACTGGGCACTGGAACAGGCTGCCCAGGAAAGTGGTTGAGTCACCATCCCTGGAGGTATTTAAAAGACGGGTAGACAAGGTGCTGAGGGACATGGTTTAATGGCAGATAGGAATGGTTAGATTCAATGATCCAAGAGGTCTTTTCAACCTGGTGATTCTATGACTTGGATGTGGTAAATTTTTGGATAAAAATTTTGCTTTAAACTGCTGCTTATAAATATATATAATAAGTGTACAGCTTTACCTTATGTTAAGATCATGTAATGTGTTAAATTTTAATGCAAAGCTTTCTTGAAATTTTAGAAATTATTTTAACTCTTTTTCAGGCTCATGATTCAAGTGTATTATTGATTACTAAGTGATCTGCAGATTTGCTTTATGGTTTTGCTCTAGTATTGCCTATTTCCAAGAACATTTCATACAACAAAAATTGCGTCTCCAGTTTCCATCTGTAGTGAAAGTTCAGGACAAGTCTATCAGCAATATTTGGCCAAAGTTTAAATTTGCTTACATACAGAAGATAGTGCTCAAAATGCTTTTAACATGTCTTTCTTTAATGACCTCAGCTGTACTAGCCTGCCAAAGATAAACAGCATTTCTGCTTGACAGACATTAACACTTGGAGGAAGTGAAGTCTGATGCTGAACCCAGAGGCACTTTCTCCGAGTGCTCAATGCAGCATTGTAGAGAGAAGCCATCCCTACCCAGATCCAAGCACTCAGGAGGCCTGCAGGGCTGGGGAAAATGAACACAAGCCACAGAGTTTCTCAGTAGCAGATGTAAAATGCTGCTGAATGTTTGCAGCAATAAAGGATGAGGGTCTGGCCCAGGCCAACTTGAGTGTTCCTGCTAGAGGGTAGGAGGAAGGGATAAAATGGGATAAAAAACAAGGAGGGGAGCCTGGAAAGCCAGGCTCTGGTTCTTGCTGTTCTGGCGATTTTCTGTATAGGTTAAAGCAATCTCTTGAGAGTGTTTTTTAGAGTTTGAATTTCAAGAATTTTTAAATTTATAGTGCTTTTATAACTTTTCAGATTTTTAAAATACTAATTTTTGGGTTTTTTTAATTCCAGAAGAGTTCTTCATAGCAAGATACTTAAAAAAACCCAACCACCTTAAAAGGAATCCACAATAAAGGAGTCTCCATCTGTGTGAATGAGTTGTGGCAGACATGATGAAGCAATTCTTAAAATCCCACATTTGCTGTTTTCCTTTCAACTGACATGTTCCTGGTGTTTTAAAATAAAACAGTTGAACACTAGGTTTAAAGAGACATTCAAAGAATGTTGTGGTATTATTAGAAATCCCTGGCTATGTCCGAGCAGAACAGACGGCTGCACGACCCTGTTGTACGTAGCTGACCATGCCATGTTAGTCCCTTGCTGGGATATACTGTAAATCATCCTGGATGTTATCTTTCCAAACCCGTAACAGAGACAGAAGGGGGTGAAATTATAAGCTTGGATAAATCTGCTACAGTTTATCAGGCAGAAATGTGTTTATTGGCATTCTTTGAATGCAGATTCTTGTAGTACTTTACAATCTCTAGTTAATGAGGTCTATTAAATAGCGATGTGCTGCAATTCACTTTTCTGTATTGGAGAGAATTTTCTGGGCAAAAGCCTCTCAGTGTTATGAGGAAAGTTTGCATATTTAATCCCAGAATAATTACTGATGTATATCCTTTTTTTAATAGGATGCAATGGTAGAGAAGATAGTGAGAAGCAAAAGGACATATCATTCTTTACTAAAAAGACTTATGAAAGAATATTTCTGTGCATTCATTTCCACCATGAAAAATACTTGACTTCCTTGTGAATTGGGCATAAGCACCGTTAAGTGCATTCACATTATTCTTTACTTTGAGTACAAGGATTCATTCTGAATCCTTTATTCAAAGGCAGTTGTATTGATGTGCTTCAGTAAGTCACTGCCACGACAGCTGCTAGACATTCGCAGGAGCAGATCAAATGAAATTAGCCTACCTTTGTCCTGCAGTGAGATAATGATACTGTCATGGTGGCTGTATCCAACAGCAGAAAAAATGAGTACTTGGAGGGAGATAAAGTATTAAAAGATGCTGTATTCTTTGTCACTCATCTGAGCTTACCCTCACTATATAGGGAGAAAGTGCAAGTATACTTAGACAAGATGTTTTAGGTGAGATATGATTTTTCTACAACATGCACTGCGGTGCAACTTCCATAGATTTGTGATCATGGGGACAGAGGCGCCTGCATCATGCTTGTACCGCTGCACATTGTTCAGCATGGTAGCTCTGTGATATTGCTGCTGCCTGATCTCCTACACTGGGCTTCTGTTGAAAGCTTCTTACTCCATTTTCTGGCATTCTTCAAGACTGTGTTTGTACAAGAAGCTTATTCTGTCAGGAAGTAGCAGTATGGGAAAACAATTTTATATCTCCTGAGCTCAGCAAGAAAAAAAAATTTGGATTTGTTCGCGTTTTTTAATATTTGTCATAATGCCAAGCTATTTTAAGCAATCTGGCTACTCCATCTTTACTTACCCTTCTCTGATACTTCAAAATTATCACAAGCCACCTGAAATATGAGAATCAGATGTGAGTTTTAAATCTAAGTGCGGTACTTGAAGCTGATAGGAACAGGAGGGGGAGCTGTCACTGCATCAGTCTGATGGAACTGTTGACTGTTTACCCCCAGCAAAAGAAGGGGTTGCACCCGTCCACTTTTAGCACTCTGAATTTCTTCCAATTCTCTTGTGAAAAAAGTAGGTAGTCCATTGCCTGGACTATTGCTATTGTCTCCTGGTCTTTGTTCTCTTTTCTCCATAGGTAGACAAAAGAAATGATGTCCAATCCTTGCTACTGGTAATGGTAGCTGTCATGGTGGCCAAGATGGTTGGTGACTTGTTCAGCACATCTCTGTACAGTTCTCTCCTGAAGCTGAAACTGATTCCCTACTTGGAAGTGGAGTCTTTTGTTCATTGCAGGACAAAATGGTGAAGTCTCTTATCCCGCTGATCTGTGAGTTTTCTGTGTTAAGTTTGTGTGGGTTCTCTGAGACGTGGAGCTTGGAGGGACAAAGGAGTAAAAGGAGGCCCTGATCCTCAACAGTATCCCCACAACACAATATGCTGTGCAAATAGAACAAATGAGAATCTCTTTATCTTCAAGGTTATGGTAGGATTTGAATTACAATTGTCACCAGAGTCCTGAGAGGAGCAGTAAGTTCGCTGTAATGCCTAGTTAGACACTGTTTAATAGTGGTCCAATTGGTCCAATGGAGAATCAAATAGAGGTTTTCAGACATTTATGACACTTTCTTGTGAGCAAGTGCCATAGACCAGAGGAATAAAAACAGAGTATATAGAGTCCCTTATGGTGGAATTTGCCTTACCCAACTTCTGGATTACTAGTCTAGGCTTTGTGTGTATTTGGTACCATAAGACATACATTTTCAGGCCAGGGTTCCTGTCATCCAGCGGTCACAGTTTAAGGCAGGTAGGATGATTTGTCTTCTGGAAGTGCCTTCTCTGACTATAGACTAAAAGAATAGCTTGGAAAAAAATTATAGTGCTTAATTTTTAATTTATGTTAATCACCATCTTGCAGTGTTTGAGCCAGTATAAAGAACATCAGTCTGTTCATGGGCATTTATAATCAATAATAAGAAACTTATTCTTTCCTAAATGTAGGTGCCACGTCTGTGTTTATCTGTAGGTAGTGAGAAATCTGTACATTGTTCTCTATAGAATAATTAACAGAAATGCTGATTCATTAAGATATTCTGTAGGAAAAATTAGGTAATATGGTGAAGAAATAGAAGCAAGAATTAATTTATATTAATTAATTTATATTAATTATTTACCATGCAAAGACTTCTTGTTTTTCCTTGAGGGATATTTGGGCAGTATATATCCACAAGCAAAGCTATCATTTCTCCCAGTACTAAAGCCTACTGGACAAACTTTTGATTTCAAATGACCCTGTGGAAGAATTAAGTATTGATGACACATTCTGTCCACATTTTATAACTTTCTTCCAAAGGTAACTGTATCTGAAAGTTTTTAGCAGGCACATTGAATGCTGGGTATAGTCTAACTGTGTTTGACGTGAAAGGAAAAAAAACCAGCAATGTGGTAGGAGGAAATAAAAACAATCTGTGACATTATGGATGACTTCTATATGTACCATGGCAGATAAAACAGAGGGGAAGAAGTCATAAAGTTTCCCATGGTATTTCAATTAGATGACAAGTCCATGGAAAGAATTAGAGGAACTTTCCTGGTTCAGACTGAGGTCCTATTCACTTGAAGGACAAATATTTATATATCGATATATCTATATATCCATATATATATCCTTTTTTATATATCCATTTACATATATATATATATGTTATTTCATTTCTCTCCCACTCTGTTCCCTTTCCTGTCCAGGAACATTAAAGGAAGTCTGTGGATAACTTGGTCACAGAATATACTGATACTATAAAGCAAAATACATAGTATCACAACTTGGTAAAGATTTTTATAGCCAGACATTTCACATGCTGCCAAGTTTTAGTCTGAATCCTCTTAGACGTAGTCTGAACAGGCTGATACACATCTGAACTGGCAGATGTAGTTGCTGAGCTGCTCTCTGTCATATTTTAAAAGGCTTGGCAGTCAGGTGATATCCCCAGTGACTGCAAAAAGGGAAACGTCACACTTACTTTTAAAAAGGGTTAAAACAAGGACCCTGGAAACTACCAACCAGTCAACCTCACCTCTATACCTGGGAAACAGACCTTCCTGGAAACTACATCAAGGCATATAGAAAAGAGCAAGGTGATTAGATACAGAAAATACGGCTTCACAAGGGGCAAATCATGCCCGACTGATCCAGTGGCTTCCTATAGTGGAGTGACTGCATCATTGGACAAAGGCAGAGCTGCAGGTGTTATCTGCTTGGACTTCTGCAAGTCTTTTGATGCAGTTCTGTACAACATCCTTGTTGATAAATTTGACAGAGAAATGGGTTTGATGGGTGGATTTGTTTGATGGATAAGGAATTAGCTGGATGGCTACATCCAATGAGTTGCAGTCAGTGGCTCAGTTTCCAAATGGAGATCAATAACAAGTGGTGCCTCTCAGGGGCCTGTGTTGGGAGTGGTACGATTCAATATCTTTATTAATGACATAGTAGGATTGAGGCAAGTTTGTGGATGACACTGAGATGAGTAGTGCAGTTGAGGAAAAGGATGCCATTCAGAGGGACCTTGACAAGCTTGAGGAGTGAACCTCATGAAGTTCAGGCAGGTCCTACACCTAGGTTGGGGCAATCACCAACATCACAGACATTATAATGAATGGATTGATAGCAGCCTTGTGGTGAAGGACTTGGGAATATTGGTCTATGAAAAGTTGTATATGAGTTGCCAATATGTGATTGCAACCTAGACAGCCAATCGTATCCTGGGCTGCATAAACAGAAGCATGGTCAGCAGGTCGAGGAAGATGGTTCTCTCCCTCTACTCCAAGCTCTGGGGTCCCCTGAACAAGAAAGACATGGACTTTTTAGAGTGGGTCCAGAGGAAGGCCATGGAAATGGTCAGAGGGCTGGAGCACCTCTCCTGTGAAAAAAGGCTGAAAGAGAAGGGATTGTTCAGACTGGAGAAGAGAAGGCTCTGGTGATACATAATTGCAGCTTTTCAAGACTTAAAGGGAGTTTATAGGAAAGATGGAAACAAACATTGACCAGGGCCTAAGGTGATAGAACAAGGGATAATGGTTTTACACTAAAATAAAGTAGGTTTAGATGGGTCAAGGTGAAGAATTTCTTTTTTTGTGATGCAGGTGATGAGACTGGAACAGAATGCCTTTGGAGGTGTTCAGTGTCAGTCTGGATAAGGCTTTGAGCTATTTGATATAGTGAAAGATGTCCATATCCACAGTTGTGGGATTGGAACAAGATGGTCTTGAAAGGTTCCTTCCAATCCAATCCAAACCATTCTATGATTTTATGCACTGATCCATTTCTTGGTCTCTGCAGCATACTTCTTGCATGCTCTGTTACCTTAGTTTCTCTGCAAAGACATGAAGCTTCACCATTCAGACATTTTAAACCTCCAGGATTTGGACTGATCCCTAGATCTGTCTTATGGCAACCCTGAATGTTGACTCAAGGAAACTCTGGATTTATAATCTGCCTCTTAAAGTAAAAAATGTTGTAATTGAGACAAGTTATGAACCCTAACATGTAGTCTTTGTAAGAATTCCAAAACAAGGATCCTATTACTTTACCTAGCATGAGAAATAGACAAAGCACTGGAATAGGCTGCTCAGAATACCTCTTCTTCTCAGGAGGTATTTAGAACCCACCTGGATGTGATCCTGTACAATTTGATGTAGGTGAACCTGCTTTAACAGGAGTTGGACTAGATGATCTGCAGCTAATGAGGCACTTTGGGAACCTGTCTGTCTGCTTCTCTAGTCTTTCTTTTATCTCAAAGTGACCACCCAGAGTATGTGAGGCTCTACTGTTTTTAAGTTCCAGTTATTTGCTACACTTTGGGAGTATTTTTTATCTTCAGATGCTTATACCCAGATGTCATTTTGCACAGGCTATCTTCTTCATTTGTTTGTTTCAGGTGTGTTGAGGATTTGCAAACACATGATTGCTGCTCTTGCAAAATTTAGGTGGCACAGTTACATGTATGACAAAGGATCCACATCCTCTTTATTCAACATTAATTATTCTGTAAGTTGGCAAAATATATGAACTGTGCGTTGCTGGATTCCATGAGTTGTAACAGGGACAGAGGTCAGCTCTGTGGGAACTGGTAGCTAGCATGTGTTTATAAACAGGTGATAAATTATCTTTGTGTATGCAGAGGGAAAGACTTGGATAACTAACAGCTTCCTTCAAAGCTATAGAAATGCCACATAAATTTGGGTCCTTTCGCCCTTGGAAACCAGTGCATGGTTGGTAGCAGGGAGGATAAATGAGACAGTCAAGAGAACACATGTTCTTAGGTCCTTGGCACTCATACTGTTAGAAAGAAAGTGCATATTTTCTTTCCCAGTTCTTCATCAGTGTTAAGGATGAGAAGACCCATGCTCAATCATTTGTTGATTTCTCTTCCAGCACTGGATAATACCCCCAGATGGAAGATATGTTAGACACTTCACATGAGTAAGGCAGGGAGTGGGGTTTAGGCCTAGATCCACAGAACAGTTTAACTCCTAACTGCTGCTGAAGTCAGTGGGTACATTAAGAAGCTAAATTATGTACATATTCACTATGAAGACAGCTCTGCAAATATTTATATGTGAAACTGGTGGAAGTGAGCCCTAGACTCTTAGTGGTATTTCACTGTCTAAGTCATATTTATACACTGGCATCTCTTGACGCTTTTCATCCTATGGACCAGAGACCATTGAGATTTTTTTCACTTAATACTCATTATTTTTTGGAACCTCATTGATCACCCTGCTTTTTGTGTTCTGTGTGTTGGGTGATAATGCTCCAAACACAGCTGTATCTAGCACAGGACTGCTACGGCACACTGTATTTTCCAGTTATATCACACACCACAGTAAATCCCCCATCCCCTATAAAATCTGGTTCACTGGAACACTCAAAGCTGCTGGCTGCCAGGGAATGTTCTTTAATGAGGGTAAGGAGTACTTGAACACATCTACAGCTTGGCAACCCTTCCTGTTTTTTATAAGCTACTATGCACTTCAGAGAGAAAATATCTAAGAGGATACTTTTTAACGGGACAAGTTTATTTAAGAGCTGAGTGGAGCTGGTGCCAGTAGTTC
This sequence comes from Piaya cayana, assembly GCA_013389865.1. Taxonomy (NCBI): domain Eukaryota; kingdom Metazoa; phylum Chordata; class Aves; order Cuculiformes; family Coccyzidae; genus Piaya; species Piaya cayana. The sequence continues at coordinate 24,495 of WAAB01016520.1, read as the reverse complement.
TGTTTTGTTCTGGCTTAATATTAGCCTTGTCAAAGTTCTTATAGCATCTCCTGGGTGTTTCTGTGTTGTATACCATATAAAGCTGGTATTAGGAGCCAAGAATTTTGGATGGAATATATACTATCGTGGTCTCATATTTTATTAAAAGTGTATCAAAGGTGGCCCTATATTAAAGATCCATGGAGCAAGGCTCATTTTTTTTTTCAAGTTTCTCCCTTCGAGTTTTGCCTTAGCCCACACTGAACACATTGGATCTAGAATTTGAGTCGACCTGAGTTTGAGGGTTGTTTGGGATCCAAAATCCTGGTTTAGCCTGTTATAAAAACTGAAGTAATTAGGGAACTTTTTAGATGAGTCTTCGAATTTTGGAAATTTACAGACTATGGGGTGGAAGGTGGTGGCTTTGGTTTGGATCTAGACTAGCAACTACCTTAAGATTCCTTAACTATCCTGATGAAACGTGATGCGTCCCATCTCACCTCTTTGAGAAGCTGTCATGTTTTATGGCTACTTGGTCACCCTGAGAGGTATCATTAATGGGTGGACTTGGCAATGTTTTTGCATCTGAGGACATCCAGCCCATCTTTTGTAGAGTGCTTGAGGTGTAAGCTGGGTCCTCCTCTGGCTGCAGAAAGGAAAAAAAAGGAGTTGCTATAACAAAGCCATGGTTTGTCTGAGGAGAATCCTGGCTGCTACAGAAAAGATGGAGGGAAGGCATTGAGATGTGGGTGAGATTTATAAAAATTACATTTGAGTTTTAAGTTTTCTCTGTGTCAGGCTTAAGCAAACATAGCAAAGAACCATTTTTATTGCCTTTTTATGCCTATTGTCCTGTGCTGGGTTTTGAATTTAATGCAGTCCTGTTACCTGAGAAGCAACTGTATGGAGCCTTAAATGCCAGTATTGGCCTGACAAAAATACTCTGGTAGAGCCAGATGTCCCTTTATGTGTGTGGAAGAACAGCAGCATGGCCTTGCTTTGATTTTAATGTGGGGTTGGTGGTGCCCATGTGGGATGGGTGAAAGGACTTATTGCTGCGTCCTGGCCCTGCACCAACCCCACCAGATCTCTGCGGGAAATATCAGGCTGCCTAATATTGCAATCATTTTAGCATGGGAAGAGTCTGATACTGGCTTGCTTCACTGTGCTTGGCTCCAAATTACCCAGAACTGCTCCTAAAGAAAAGTGAAATCTTGATGCACATGAATTTCTGTGAAGATTTTCTTCAACTGAACATAAATGAAAGGCAGACTTCCAGCTGGGCAGAGTTACTGCTGTATATTAACTCAAATACTCACCTTACTGATGCACTTTTAGCTCTGTGACAGGTGGTGGTGAACAAGGCTACTTAGCTTTGTAGTTTTCAGGAGATCTCTCTTTACAGAATGTTAGAAAAAACCAAGACTCAGTGACATTGATCTACAAAAATGACCTAATGGGCCTTTTTGTCTTAATCTTCAGAGACCAGACACATGGATTTATCAGAATTTTTTACTGTTAAATTTCATCCAAAATTTCAAATTTAGCATGAAGTGATTTCAGTGTCCGAGTTTGAATAATGTCTCTTAGGAAAAAAGTCACACTCAAACAGTGTAATTGTATTGTATTGTATTAGTATTAATATTCAGGTGATGCAGGAAGAGGATGGCTATGCAGAGGAAAGAAGGAAACTAAAGGGAAGTGACTGCTCATATGACTTTTGGTATCTGTTGTCTTTGCCAAGTATCATCAAGTTCTTAAACAAAAAGCCTTTCTTGTGAATTCTAGAGGATGATTTTTTAACTACTCATTTTTAAATTTAATTTCTATTTAATGAAGCTGCTACCTAAAGGTGCTACATAAATCAAACGACTTTTTAAAGGTTGGTAAAAAACATATAGAGATGTCCAAGATTCTGGTTGCATTACTGTTTATTTTTGGGGCAGAATCTCAACAAATAAACAAAATCATTCTTCCCAAACTACAATAAATACCAACAGATATAACCCTTTCTCCAACCTAAAGTAAACCTTTCCCACTCATAGCCATTCTCTTTCCTAAAATGTCCAGGATGAGAGCTTGACCTGGCACTGTGCCCTCAAGGTTAGGAGCTGCAGGCTTACACAGACCAGTGAACGAGAAGCAAGTGTGAAGCTGGCTGAGAAGAGGTCTAATGGAGACCTGGCCAGCAGCACTCTCCTTTGATAGAAAGGGCTGGAGGCCAAGTAGCTCACTGCTGACCTACTGTGCTTGGAAATGTATTGGTAGTTACAACACTCGTCATAACGTAAGTGTATACAATAGAAGCACGAACACAGAAAAATAATGACAAGGATAGTGAAGTTGAGCCAAGAAGCTGCCTGACTGAGATCCTTGGAGGACCCTGTAAATACTTTAATGTTTACACAGGAACTATATATTTGCATAATTACCTTTCCATGAGCCCAAAATGTTTTACACTGGAATGCTCTCAGGCTCTAAAAAATTTTATTTTCTGATGTCTGAAAACTACAGGCTCAGCTTCTCTATCACTCTGGTTTCTTTCATGAACAATTGAAACTGCATTCTCCCTGCCTCCAAGTATGTGAAATGTATATGGTAAGTTCTACTGAGGTTATGTACTGGTTGTGATCACAGTGTGCTAATTTACAAGTGAATGTTGTACTGTAAATTATCAGGTAGATGCAGCTATATGATCTGCTTTTATTATAATTGTCAGAAGCAGTGAGATAAATGGCTTTCCTGTAGCAAGATTTTTAAGAGAAACAAATGTATAAGAAGTTTGAAAGACTGGTTTAATGCAGTTTGTCAAAACCTTAGGGAGAAAATATGGAGGCACGAACAGGTGGAACAAATATAGTGAATTTTGAAGCAACTATCCTATTCCTCTGGTTTCTGTCATGAAGTCCTTCTCTTACCTATCCAAAGCAAGGTCTCAGTTACAGTCTTAATGGAACTTTCATCAGGTTGTTTGACAAACCTGCTGCAGGTATTGACCATGCTGTGACAGTGGACAGGAACTAAATATGGGTTTCTGCTTCTTGCTGTAAGGTTCATCATAAGTCAGCCCTTTTATGCCAAAGCACCGCTACTGAGTGTAGCACAGATCCCTTCAGAACATGGAGAAGTCTTTCCACAGATGTCTTAGTTGCTGCTGAAACCTTCCCTGATGTTGAGGGAGGGACAACAAATCCACCCTGGCTTTTGGTGTGTTTTCTGTTTCTGGGGAGTTGCATGGAAACCAAAGGAAGTGACTTCTGCACACTTTCCACAGAAGGAAAGGTGCTGAAGTAGCATCTGGAACTAATCACCTGTGTTTCACAGCTTGCTGGTGGGCAGCAAGAGAGTCACTCTGGCTTCTGCAAGCCCTTACATAAACCATGCCCACAGCATCTTTCAGCTGTGGGAAACTTGAAACAGCTTCTGCTGGCCCAGGGAGAAGGAAACTGACTCCCATTTGGCTCACTTGGGAGGACAGGTTGTCTCTTATGGGTACCACTGCAGCCTTCAGATATGATAGTGCAGGTGCATGAGCACACATAGAGACACACACACAAAGAAATCACATCCAACCATCAGATGAGGTATTCCACTAATTGGTTAAGTCTGCTCTGGTATCTGGATACCATCTGGCAGATACTGAGAGCTTCTGCTTGAAGCCAGCACCCCACCAGAAAGCCAGCTGAGATTGCAGAGGAACCCATCTCATGAAGATGTCATTGAACAACTGCTTGAACTCATTCAAGAAATGGTGAATCTGGCTCAAAGCTGCCTCAAGTACCCTGGGAGTCTTTTCTGTGTATGTGAACACAGACATCATTTATGTGAGGGTTATACCTCAGTGTCTGTGAGTTATGTAAGGATATCATCTTCATTCTAGTGCTGGGAACTGCTTCTGAGTTCCTTTTAAGCTGAGAGGGATTCTTTACTGTTCACATGTCATTTTTCTGTTGTGTGAGTGTTACGTCGTCTTAACTATTAGTAGCTTGTCATAGTGGTTGTCGCAATGAAAAGAGTTATTTATTTACAAAGAAGAAACAGATGGCACAAAATACTTCAATGAACTTGAGCATATTTGAGAAATTCAATAACCTTTTAAAAATAATATAAGTTTTAAGCAGCTGTTAAATGCTATTTCACACAGTTGTTCTTCAATGCACTGAGTACAAAAGCCACAGGAGAAGCAAGGCAAAAACCCTGGCATAGAACGGAGTACTTTTATAAAAAGCTATAAAGCCAAGAGCATAGTTTTATTAGCTGCTACCCTCTAATACGTGGGTTTGTGACAGTAGGTGACTGGGAAATGAAAGCAGGTGGAAAGACCCTGAGGAAGCCAAGTCTTGATGTTGGGGATAAGGAAGGAGAGAGATAAAGCAAGTCAGACACACAAAATCCCTTCTCAGAATTTGAGGTGCATGTATGAATCTCTTCCATTATAAATATACTGTCAGGTGCAGAGAGATCACCACTCATTTTCTGGAAGAGCAAATAAGTAATACCAGCATTCATGATCTTATTTTTAGCTGGGTTCTAAGTACATGCAAATTCTCCACTTGTAGTGGTGGGTCCTTGCCATAAGTCATAACCTAGGAAAAAACATGTGCTCCACATGAATGGTGCTTAGTGAAGTGAGGGTTAAAGAAATATGTTTTTTTAAAAATGATGAATATATGTAGAATAGCTCATAGTATTTTTATGAAAAATTAAGTATCGTTCATAATGTGCTTGTGGTGTAAGGAGCAGGTTAGTTTTGTTTTAGAAATGGGAATGCTGAAGTTTGAGGGATTAAATGCCTTTCCCAAGGACATTGATTGTACAGTGGGAAGAAGTGCTTTTGTTTGAAATCCTGGTTATAAGTGTCAAGTCTTCTGTTTATTGGACTGAGAGCAGGGTGTAATTTGTGTCTCCAGATACCCAATATTATGTTGTAATAACCTGACTACACTTTTCCACTAGGAAGTGCCTGATTCTTGGAGGGACGAAGCAATTTGAAATCTCTTTTTCATATTTTTTTCCCATCTACCTCGCTTGAGTTTACTTATTTTGTCATCTGTTAGACATAATTTTCTGTATCTCATTTTTTGTAAAAGGTCATATGATAATGTGATTATTAAAACATGTGTTGCTGCCACTGTTCATTCCCAAAATTTTTAAAGCTAACATTTTTAATATAGCAGTCAGTGCTTTCTTGGACCAGGAAGAGTGGAAAAGCTAAGGTGGTTGGTGCAGTACATGAGGGTGGAGGCCCTGAATGAAGCTTTTATAAAAACTGTCTCATAGGCGCTTTCCTTCCTCCTTTCCAGTTTGGATTAGATTTTTTTGGCATGAGTTTGTGAGAAACTCATCATGTCATTGCATTCAAACTGCAAGAGCCAGCTCAGTATTTTGTGAATTTCCTTTAGAAATTGCTTTGCAATGATCCATCCAGAAAACATGCATTTCCTCATTTGTCCAGTTATAAGCAAGATCACGAGGTATTTATTTTAGTGCTCAATTTACTTGTGTCTCTAATTCCTATGGAAGTTTGTTTGACATATTTCTTTGAATTTAAATAGCTTGCACTGATGTCATTTTGAGAAATGACTGACTTTACCTCTGGTTGGTTATAGTGCCAGGGCAGATGGATTTAACACAACCTTAACACTTTTTTTTTTTCTTTTAGGAAAAAAGTCTTGCAGGCTGATAGTAATTTGGAAAATACAACAATAGCTGAATCATTCCCATTCTGAATGTAGTTATAATAAGTAGTATGTCCACCCGTTAGACAGCGAGGTAGCTAATCTGTCTTTAGATCTTTCTCTCTGTGTACCTTTATACACATTTATGTGTGTGCTCTTTGGGGCTGGCTAAGCATTGCTTGCAGGGCTCCTCCCTTCCTGGCCATTCAGCTGAGCATCCCTTGTGGAGGGGTGTTTGCTCCCGGCACCCTGAGAGCCCGGATGCTGCAGCATCTTCTGTGTCTGAATCAATTTTGGGTATCCACCATTTCCACCAAATGTAGTTTTCTACTGGTCATGTTTGTTGGACACTGCTCTTAAATGGTCCTGGTGCAGTGCCTTATGATGGACTCATACTGATATATGTAAGGGCTGAAAGCCGCTGTGTGCCAGACATCTGCTTGTATGGTCTGAGATGTTTCAATGGATACTGCTAATCAGATGGGGAAACACACAGTTCTGAATAGAAACACCAAGTGAGTTTATATGCCTTCAGATTCGGGTGGAAGAAGTGAGCAAGCACTGTCAATAGCTGTGAATATTTAGATACCTGTACTTCTCTTAATGCTGACATGGCTAAGGTAGGCTGCTAGATTGAATTCCTAAATTTGGTTTTGGACTTGCACAACTCAGGCACAACATAATTATTATTATTTTTTTAAGTGAAACATTCTGGTATAAGCAGCTACATCTATGCAAAATTAGTAAGAACTAATCTTTTTAACTTGGTAGTATTTTTTATTGACAGTGCTGGTGGGAAAAACTTTGTAAGGGATAAAGGAACAGAGAAGTAAGCTCTTGGCACCCCCCTCATCGTTTGACCTATCCCTCCACTGCATGCTGTCTCTTCCAAAACGTAAAAGCTTTCTTATCTTTCCTTGTTTTCTTTTTTGTTCTGCAATTTTTGAAACATTAGAAAGAGACCATTTCCCAGCAGATTATGAGACTACATGGAAATCCATTTGCCTTTGGTGTACAGTAGTGGCTAAACATATATAGCTTTCAAATCCTCTCTGGAAAATAAGTGACAAAGATGTTCAGCTAACCCAAACAACACATTTCACATTAAGTGCTCTACTATCAAAAGGCCTTTAGACTAAATAGTGAAATGCCTCCTTATTAAGGATATTGAGGATGTTGGGAAGCTTGTTGTCTTACAGTCAATATAAATATTTGTAGATATACTGAATGGAGACTAACTCTGCCAAAGTTTTGGCTCCTGATTTAACTAGAAGAATTTCCCATTCAGTTTAGTGCTCAACTGAAATAGAGACAACAAGGAGTTGTAGGCCTTACCTGCCATGCGAAGTTCCACTGAAAACTGATTTTGAATATATCTAATTAAATGAAAGCAGATCACCAGCATGAATGCACTTACATCAATGCACATGGTAATTTTATTGGTCAAATTTAACTTTAAATCATTTCATATGTGTCTATTTTAGGGGGTAGCACTGAATCAGAAAATCAGTTTTAAAATTAATTTCATTTAAGTGGTATCTTTTTCCAGTATAGGGAGTTTTTATAGAGCTTTTTGTTTCCATTTCTTGATCTCAGCAGTATTGTGTGAGCATACTTAAAGAACCATTTATTTTTCAGTTGCAAAACTACTGAATTCAGTCATCTGCACACGATTAACATTTCTGTAGTACATATAAATTATTCTATTATATAGTGAGATCAATATTGGCATGTAACTTTTGGATCAGCTTTTTCATAGTTGGCTTTTACCAAATGCGTTGTTGAGAGCAAAATTGGTGGATCTGTGACAAGTATGTAGAAACTTTTTTTAATAACTTTTTAAGAAAGAAAAAATCTGGATTTAAATGTAAGCAGTTTCCTGCAATGTTGTGATTTTATTCAGAAAGGGATTTCTTTAAAGACAGTAGAATGAAAGAGAGCTAATATAAATAAACTATATTTATATTGTAGTGGCCACTACAGGGCTTCTTAGCAGTGTGGCTGGTTCTGTACTAGAATGAAAATTAGGAAATAAATCTGTTCAGTTTCTCTGGCCAAATGAAGTATATTTTTAAAAAAAGAAAAGAACTCCTCATCTCAGAAAATGCACAAATAGTAGAAACTAGAACTGAATATTTCTATTGCTTGGGCATGTTTATGACACAGGTAAGTAATTTTAATGACCAACCTGTTAATGTTCCCTTAAGCTAACCAGTCTACCCTCTCTAGTGTTCAGAGTCCTGACTATGCTCAGACTAAAAATTGCCACAAGTGTTAAGCAAACCACAAAACAACCTCCTGAGAAGTATGCAAAATGCAACGGCCAGTCTAGGCAATAAAACAGTGGTTTACAAGAAGCCCAAATAAAACCTAGAGCTGTCCTAAGCAGGACAGCCTGTGGCGAGTCAATGGGTAAACATCCTCAGTGCAGAAAGAGAAGGATGGGAGGGACAGCTAAAAAAGCTGAGGGTAGGTCTGTGAATAAATCTAAGCAAGAAGTACTGCCTGTGTTCTCATGCACCTTGGCCTTTGGAGTGTGTTTGAGTTAGGATTATACTTCTCTCCCACCTCCTTTGAGTCCTTTTAATCATTTGAAACTTGCATAAAATACAGAGTAAACCTGATTTGAAGAAAAGCTCTCTTGTACTGAGTGTTGTCTAAGGACATCTCCATGTTATGATGAAGTCTGTTATGGTTAGATCCTTAACGATTTATTTCAGTGGGAACTTCCAATAGATTTAATAGCAACAGGGCCTGAACTACATTTCCATGAATCATTTCAAAACAGTTCACTATTCAGGAATACTGGCTTCCTACCAAATGACTGTCTTAGTTAGGTCATAAGGCAGATAAACTTTGTCCTGTGTTTTATCTAGTCTAATGGATGTGCTCTTGAACACAAGGAACCTAAAAGTTGGATATCATAATTTTAGTGAAGTAGCCTTAATACTCCAACACATTGTACTACTATAGCGAATTACATTTTGGTAGAAAATGTTCTCCCATGTCATATAAGAGAAAAGTTTACCCTATATCTATTTTAGTAGTGTGGTTACAGCTTGTGTCTGTCCTTGAGGTAAATCTAATTATTTAAGAAAGATCTACTTGTTAAAATCCAAACACAAATGCCTCTCATTATTCCATATGAAAAGTCATTTTTAAAATGGTATATGAAATGTCCTTGCTTGCTTGAAATTGCACTGTGAAACCGAGGGCTTTGTTGCCTAAACAAAAGTATGCAGCAGCTATAGCTCTCACCAGCTAAGCAGAGCATCCTTGGGAGACATTTGGGAAGGCTTGTGGCTGTGTGCAGGAGGAGAGATCCACCAATGCTAGGCACCCTGCCCACAGGGGCTGATGCCTGGGCATGGCAAACATTTGATGTTTAGCTGGCCTGTGAGCAGAACTACTATCTGGAGGGCTGCAAGCATGGCTTGGGCAGCTGGCATGGCTGTTGGTGGGCTAGTGCACATGTAGGTGCCCAGGATGGTTTTTAGGCTCCTGCTCACTGTTTGTACTCTCCTTCTGGTTCTTCTGCCAGTTTCCTTTGCCCTCTGGATCTTGGCTGCTGGTGGGAAGGCTGATCTTGGTAAAGGCACATTGAGCACCCATTTAACAGCAGCCTGACTACCCAGCTACACAGAAGGAGGGGTCCCAGGAGACAATGGTAGGTTGTGGGGGCTAAATGGAGACTGCCATGATGGGGAAGGCTGGAGACCTGTGACTCATGGCAGATCCTTCTCCACTTTCAGGTGTGCAACTTCTGTTAGCAGATGAATAGGGACATATGATTTAGTAACAGCAACCATAAGTAACACGGTCACTGTCTTCTTTGCTACATTATCTACCAACAAGGCCTCCCACATCTCTGAATGTAGTTTTAAGGATTCAAGGAGAACATCCGTGATAGCTCAGGACTGGGTGAAGGATTACTTTTGAGAGCTTGAGCCATCGAAGTCTATGAGACCAGATAGGCTACATCCAAGGATGCTGAAAGCTGTCTGATATCTATACTAAGCTGCTGTCTTTCTTCTTTGAAAGATTGTAGAGATTGGAGGAGATCCCCAATGATGGCGGAAGGGCAAGTGTTGCACCTGTGTTCAAAAAAGACAAAAAGTTCGGCCTAGAAAACTATGGGTCAGTCAACCTCATGTGAGTCACTGGGAACATCATGAAGTGAATCCTCTTGGAACAGGTTTCCGGGCACATGAAGGAGAAGGTGGTTATTTGGAATGGTCAGCATGACTTGATGGAAGGTAAACCACATCTGACTAATCAGTTTGCCTTCTGTGCAGAAATAATTAGGTTTGTGTATGAGGGAAATGCAGTGGATGTCATTTACCTGGACTTTAGTAAGGCTTTTGATGCTGTCTTGCATTATGTTCTTGTGTCCAAAATAAATGTTACAGTTCAGAGGTTGAACAAACCAAAGGTAAAATAAGGAGTTGGATGGTTGGCCTTAGAGGGTGGTGGTTAATGGATAGCATACTGCCTGGAGGCCTAGCAAGCGGAGCACTGCAGAATCTATCCCTGGCCCTGACCTGTTTAACATTTTTATAAATTATTTGGAGGAGACAGAGTGCACTTTCATCAGACTTGTGCATGTTGTCAGTCTAGGATGGTTAGGCCTGCATCAGCTGTGCTGGAAGGGTGTAGGACTGGGACTTGTTCAGCCTGGAGATGAGGAGGCTTTGTAGGCACCTAACAGTGTGCCACTGCCTTTCCCTCCCCCACCCTGTAACTATTGGAGATCACTGAGAAGATGGAGCCATGATCTTAACCATGGTGCATGGTAGGAGGAAAAGAAACAGGCACAAGGTGAAACAAGAGATGGTCATACTGGGTATGAGGAAATACCTTTTAACTGTGAGAACAGTGAGGGCGTGGCACAGGCTGCCCAAAGTGTTTGTGCAGCCTTCATCCATGGAGGTTTTTAAGACCCAGCTGGAGAAAGGCACAAGCACATAGTATGAGTTTATGGCTGAGCCTGCTTTGAGCAGGAGATTGGACTTGTGAACTGCTGAGGTCTTTTCTGACTTGAATATGCCTTGAATCTTATGATCCTACAAATCCAGCTTGGTGTAGTGTTTTTCTGAGAGGCAGTATATTGGTAAAGACTTTTCTTCAGCCAATTCTATTTAAAGATGCCTTGGCCTTGTAACAGTCTTACATAAAATGACTCATTTGCTTGCTTGTCTCCTACCTGCCAAAGGAAAGTTATTCTTTACAGCAACAGACAGATGATTAATTGCAAGAAATATCACTGACAATGAGCAGTGAATCAGTGCCAGTCCTTAGTGTGTTCTTACATCTGAAAAAGCTGAGCGATGACAACAGAGGGTCTATAGTTACTGTAGACAATACAGACACTATATAATCTCAGACAGAGCCAAGATCACAGAACCGTGTAACGAGCTATCCCTTGCTTTTGTACAAATGACTGTTTTGACAAAACCTAAGAATGTTTTGTGGGTTTCTGTGATTATGTGGAAAATTTTCTTTCTGTGCAAGCAAGCAAAACTGTAAAGCTGTGAAGATGGAAAACCTATGTAGTGCTAAGAAATACACCCTAAAAGTTGCTGGAATGTAATAGTGTCCACACTGCTCATATTTAAAAATCATTCAAGGCTTTACACAAGCTTCATGTGATTCATTAATCATGTTTTCACATTGTGTCCACTGTACAGAACTTTTAATAGTAATACAGCATATATAGACTCCCATCACAATATCTGCCTTCTTGTGGGCTCCTCTGATTTTAACCCACAGGCACTCAATCCCATCATCACCATAATTGAGCTCGAGAGTATCAAAGCATTCTAACATAGAGGGTTACCCTACGTCCTCTCCTACACTTCCTGTCCTGCCTGAAAAGTTTATACCCCACCATAGCTGCATTCCAGTTATACGAGTCGTCCCACCCTGTTTCTGTGATGGCAACTACATCGCAGTTTCCTTGCCCTACAATAACTTCCAATTCCTCCTGCTTATTGCCCATGCTGCCTGCATTGGTGTAAATGCACTTCAGCTGGGCTGGTGAACCCTCGTAAAGGGAATAATGTTCATTCCCAATTGACTGGTCCTAGGATTATCTAAACCTTTAGTGCCAGTTTCATCCTTTCCATCACCAGATGTACTCGCCACCACTTGCTCTGTGGTGACATACTAGTGGTCCTTGCCAGCACACCATCTCTCAGGTACTGGAGTTCCACTTGCAGGCTCGCTCCTGTCTAGCCTGGCTTCATCCCCCTCCCCCTTCACATCTTGTTTAAAGCTCTGTTTATGAGCCCTGCTAGATTTTTCGTGAGGATTTTAGTACCTCTAGGAGACACGCGTGCCCCATCCCTAGTAAGGAAGCCTGAAGGTGTGTGGGCCAGTCCATGATCAAAGAACCCAAAGTTTTGCTTCTCACACCAGGTTTGAAGCCAGGTATCAACACATATAAGGCTGTTCTTTTTCAGGATTCATTTGAATCCATCCAAGTTCAGAAGAAGAAAATTGTTGCGCAGCAGTGTAGGTGCCATGTAAGTACTGCATTGTCTTCTCAGTTCACTTACTTTTAGTGAGATGGTCACATCATAAAACATCAGAGTATCTGGCTTGAAAAAATAACCCTGTGCCTCTCAGGAGGGAGGGCAATAGTTAACAACATGCAGACAGAGTTGCTTTTACTAGAGGCATGAAAGGCACCTTGGTAAACCAGAATGTGGGCAAATTTGTACTCCAGTTGTCTCTCTCTGTGGTTTGTATCAGCCTGTGTCTGAACTGGAGATTCTGGCTTATAATACGTACAGATGACAGAATAATTAATGTATTTCTTGGAAAATAAATAAATATAAAACCAACCTAAAATTAGAATTCATTGAAGTCAGAATCTGACTTACTGTAATTCCATAGAAATTACTGCTGAATTTTGTAGAACGTATCTTTATTTTTCATTTCACCTTACTCACAGAAATAGTGAGTGCACATGCTTTTCAGTTTTTTGTTTCCTGAAACTTTGCCTAGAACCTCAGAGGGGTTAGAAAATACTGGCAAATCAGTATTTGATTTATAAGCTATCTTTGGGGCTGTCATCTAGCTGCTACTGCTGAAAAAAATCCTATTGCAATGATAAACATAAGACTGAATTTCTTCTAAGTGCTTAACTTTAAACTATTTGATATCAACCAGAATTCCAGAGGATTTCAGCTCAGATTAAATTTTTTGTAATGTGAAAAGTCATGCAAATTGATAAATGAGTCTTATGAGATCATGTCTAGGATGACCATGTAATGCATATGGTTGAATTTATTATGTGTCTCACCCAAAGAAAGGTATGCTTGATAAGCAGTTTTATTAGGTAATTACACTTTTAATTTTCATTTGCAAATAAAGCAGATTAATTGCCATCTTGAAGTAATTTTCTGACAAATTATAAACTTATCAAATGCTAACATGGTGCAGTATTCCTCATTTCCTGTTTACTAAATAATCCTTTGGCTGACTTCTTCGTGTTTTTCAGGTTGAACCTGGAATTGTTCTCTGCCAGGGACATTACGGAGCCTTGAGTTAGAGTCCTTCACCTGAAAGAAAATATTACCTCCTTGGCTAGGTTTCTTGCAACTACAAGCCATGGCAGATTCCCAGCGGTTTGCAGGCCCACAGCAGATCATGAAGAGGTTTCCAGGGAACTATTAAAAGGTAAAAATGCTATCAAATTCATATCACATAGTGTTTCTGGACAGATTTTTTTTTAACACCTGTTTGTGGAGATTATTTGGGATGGTATAATGGTTTAATTCAGCAGACAGCCAAATACCACTGAACTGCTCACTCACTCACTCTACCTGCCCTGCCGAGGGATGGGGAAGAGAATCAATGGGAGGGTGAAAAGTAGAATTCATGGGGTGAGATAAAAACTGTTTAGCAGGACAATGAAGGAAGAAGAAATAACAACAACAACAATAATAAACAACTATACAAAACAAATGGTGTACAACGCAATTGCTCACCACCCACTGACCGATAGGCACCCAGCCTGTTCCCAAGCTCCTGTCTCGCCTATGGCCAAGTCCCCCCCCATGTCATATACTGCACATGACATTATATGGTATGGAATATCCCATTGGTCGGTTTGAGTCAGCTATCCTAGCTACACTCTCTCCCAGCTTCTTGTGAACCTACTCGCCAGTAGAGCATGGGAAGCTGAAAAGTCCTTGACTTAGTATAAGCATTATTTAGCAACAACTGAAAGCATCACCATGTTATAAACATTCTCATGCTAAATCCAAACCAGCGCTATACTAGCTACTTGGGAGAAAATTAACTCTGTCTCAGCTGAAACCAGGTCAGATGGCTATTGAACTTGTTCCTACTTTCTTTAGCAAGAACAGCAGATGTCCTTTAATGAAAAAAACAAGGTCCTTTCTAGTACAAGGTTATCTATTGCATCAGGGGTTTACTGAGACAGCACCAATCAAATGATCTTGTAGGAACTATAGAAAAAGGGAAGATCACCCTTCAGAGCCTTAAAGTTTTAGTAAAACAGTAGTTTTAAAGGATGTGAATCTATTTAGTCATGAAATGTCCCATGCCAATTTAAAGCTGGACTGCCTGCTCTTCACATTTTTTTTCATTTCTTTAGTGCATGCTTTTACAGGAAAGAGTTAATATAAATCATAGCACAGACAAGATAAGCAACAAAGTCATTGGAAGCAACATTCTAGGGTAAACACAAATTAGACTAAAGGAATCTTTGCCATATGGAAGGCTCTCAAGAGGCATATAAAAATCTCTTGATAAATGAAGTATTTATGGTACTGTATTTCATACAAATGTGAGAGTGAGTTCAGACTTTCAGGGAAGTATCTTAAGACTGTCCTTTGAATTGTGGGTCATAATTGGGATAGGCAGTGACTTCATTTCTATGTTAAGTACCCTGGAGGAAAGGAGAAGATGCATATGTAACTCCTACTACACAGGAGTTCACATAGAAAAACCCTATGAATTTGGCTTCCAATAGCTGTAATACAAACATGACCGGTTTTGTATTGCAATATCATCATCTTTCATATTTGCAGGGTGTCTTTTATCCTGAATGACTGTGGTGTTCTAACATCTTTTTTTTGTAGAGGATTTGTTTTAATCCACTTCTGGTTTAACACCCTAGCTGCATGAAAATTGGGAGCTATCTGTGAGCAAACAAGATAAAAGTTTTTTCTTCTGTTGTTCTGGATGGGGAAAAATGTCATCTGTGCATCATCAGTAAAAACTTGATTCAGACTTGTCTGCTTTATAAGAAATTTTCAAGGATGAAACGCTGGCAGCTGGATCACATGAACATACTCATAGCAATGTGGTCAGCTGCCCTTTTGGAGCACGACGATGGGAAGGGAGTGAATATTCAATAAAAATTATGAACTTGTTTCACTGACAAGTGGAAGAGTTTATATGGACCTTTTAGAAAGAGAATTATCTGCTTGGAATGAGACTTGTACAGTGGAAATAATTTGGGTAGCAGTGGCCTGTAGGAATAATGTGCAGTATCAAGTACTCGTATATGATATGTATACTTGTTCCCTCATGGTGATCCTATCATAATAAGAGATGTGCTAAGGCACTAAAACATAAATTTGAGTGGTATTCTGCAATGTGCACCAATCTGAAGATACTATATAGCATAAATTAGAGTCCTGACAACATCCTTTCTTGCCTCAGTGCATGCCCAGCAGCCTGAGTACTTGTGTACAACACCAGGAAGGGAATGCTCTGCAATCATCCTCTGAAACAAGACTCCAAAAATGTGATGTGTCATGGAATTAGTGTATACATAAATCATAAGTAGTTAGGATTCAGGTTTTCCATCTTACTCATAAAATTACAGCTCTTGTAGCACGTAACTGTTAAGACCAAGATGAGAATTGCTGTGAACTCCCTAAAGGAGAAGGGTGCTGTTCAACCTCTTACTCTGTGAGATCCAGTGCAATCCCAAATGGGGGTGGCATGACCACAGGCTGAGAAAGGATGTTATTTTCCCATCCTATATATCATTGATGTTAAAGTGGAGGAAATATGGCTTTCCTGGCATGTTTTAAAAAAGGTGGTTTGGGCAAGATGTAGGGGTAACTGTCACGATGTTTTCCTGGAGAGTTGCCTTGGGTATTATTATTGATGCTTAAATGCGTCTTTTTTTTTCTCCCCCTAGAAAAATTGTTATTAGCTCACAAAAAGAAGGAGACAACATGCTAATGAAGGGTATGAAGCAAGAAATCTGCTATACTTGCATAAAGGCAGCAGCAGTAGCTTATAATTTTTAATGCTGTTCCTCATTTGTGTGTTTTTCTGTACTATTTCTTCTCATGAAATAAGCATGTATGAAACACTAAATTTGGAACAAACGTAGAAGTTATCCAGTATCTGCCCACACTTGGAAAATGTAGTGATGAGAGTTGCTGTACAAGGACAGTCTTGTTATGTTCTGTAATACATACAAATGATTCTGACTCTTTGAAAAGAAAAGGTCAATGTCAGTTTTCACAAAAGCAAGTTCTGTGGCCAAAGCAATGTTGGCTGGAACTTGTGTGGACCTACAAATATACCTCAGTTCTGGTCTGTAGCAAATACCCAGATAATCCAATTTTATTAAAAACAAAAAAAGACCCCTACCCCAAATCCTCCAGGTCTGCTTAGTGGAGCCAAACTTTCCTCCTACTCTTGATGATCTGGATGGTTACCCACTGGGGATTAAGATGAGATCACTAAACACATTTTTGCATGGGTGACCTAAATTCGAATCTGTTGTCTTTCCCAGTTGAGTAAACAGTAGAGACTAAACCAAAAAGCAACTGCTAAAGAAAACTCCTTGGCTTTAAAATTGTTAAAGAGGGAGCAAACTGTAGCTGAGAAGCATGTTTCCAAAACAAAGATCTCCTTAGAGTAATACTTTTGACACTTTGCCATAGGCAAAGCTCTGTGCATGCCTGGGAAACCCTTGCAGAATTCAGTTTGAGGAATGTGTAGCTGGTCAACTCGATGCATGGAATTGATGAGGATGATTGTGTGTAATGCAGAGGGTTGAGGGACTGGCTTCCCCTCTTCGCTTCCCCCACAGTAACTGTGGTACTTGCACATTAGAATAAAATAAACTGTTCTTTCACAGTGCATCTGAAATGCCTTCCCTGTCTCCCCACTAGAACTGCAGAAAGGGAGCTGGGCTGTTATGAATGTGTCAGCCCAGAGTCTGCTGAGAGCTATAAATGTCGTACCCTAAACTACAAGCCCTACTGGTGAGGGAATCAAGTGTACCCAAAGTGGAATTCATTTTTCAGAGAGACCAGAGGATAAGACCACTGCCTTCCCTCCCAGGAAGTTTCTGCCAGAGACACTGCATGAGGCTGTAAGTGCTTATTGAAGAGTTGTTGGGAGGTCCTCTGGCTCTCTTTGGCCTTGGCTGCTCTAGTCTATGGCTCCAGATCCTTCTCCAGAGGGAAAATATAGTAATCTTTTTGGATAATTTCTGTGAGACTGAAACTGCAAAAAGACCTTTTTTTCCCCCTTCCACATATGTTAAAATGTACTGGTATAGGGCTGTTGTAGGGCAATGAAGTGGTTCTTTGACATAATGAAGAGATTAGACACATCATCACTTGCGTTTTGCTGCTCCATTTTCTTTGCCAGAGGTTACTTTATAATGTAAACCACAGTAAAAACAGAAGACATGGAGGATTTGAGGAGGAAAGCTGTAGGGAATGAATCTCTTTTCCCTGGCTGTGGACACAGCTAGGATATGACATGGAGGGTGATGATACTTCATGGTCATCAGCAACACCTTTGCTGCCATGCTGTGCATCCTTCTGTGATGGTCATTTCCCTCTACATGCATGTGTATACTCTCTGATTTCTTCCACCAAAATGGATGACAATGTGCTATCTATGGAGGTGCTTTTTTTAACGAAGATGCTGTTGATCCCTTATTATATGTAGGTTTCCTGCATATTTATGACTGATGAATACCATGTTCCTCCCAGGGACTGTTATGATGTTGGTGGGTTTCCTTGCCTTTCCTTCAGTTTTGCCAAGGAAAATGAATGAGTAGGGTTTCCATACTGCAGCTAAATCCTCACGGTATTCATTGAAGAAAAACAGGTGGATACTGGCATCTTGTTAGGCCAGGATCTGTTCCCTCCATTTCCTTTGAGGAGAAATGATGCAGAGAGGCAGAAGCTGGAGTGCTGCCCAGCAACCTTAATTTCTGTCTTGAATACATCTATGATAAAATTTTCTTGGAGAAACTACTGGGCTGATAAATACTACTGAGTAACTTGTTTGGGAATTTTACCATAACAAAGAAGCCATTTTGGTCATGACTGAACCTCTCACATCTGTCCTATGCATATCTTTTGTAATGCAAGGCTGAAGGCTGGATTCCCTGTTTTTACCTTTGCACTCTTACCTACACAGCTGCTAGCCATTACTCTGCATTCTGTTTGTCTATCCTTTAGCTGAAGGATTTTTTTTTCTTGGATTAATTTGATTGAGAGAAAGGAATTACGCAGAAGCCGCAATACCTCTGACTGTAAGCAGACTGTACAGAATGTGTCTGTCTAAGCAGGATTGGGTAAAACTTGGTTTTCTGCTCCTTCAGTATAGGATGTGATATTTCTGGCATTGTGCCTGCATTTTTGTGTCTATTTTTTCACCTAGGAAACCCCATCTCTTCCCACCCATCAAATTTACCGAAACTTCAGCATTTGTGGTTGATGGAAATTGTTATTTTTGGGCCAAAAGGAAATGTCAATGAAAATATCATAGGTAAAGTTGTCAAAAATCTTTGCAGTTTGCCATGTTCATTTTGTTTTAACTGTTTTATTACATATTTTGATATGCTGTATGGGAATGTCTTGACTGTGCAATTGCCTTACTCAAACTAAGTTTGTTTGATATATGTGAAGTGTTCCAAGTGCCTAATTCCCATTTTCTCAACAAAGTTGGAAAACTAAGATAATTTTAAAGCCAGAATTTACTTCTTTAAATCAGAAAAGAAATATGTTCATAAGCTGTGGTCCTCCTGCAGTTGAACATTTACAAATGCTTGGACTTCCAGGACTGCATAGTTGTTACCAGTGACCAGTGACTGGATGCATGGCTTCTCATCCAAAGACATTTCAAAAGGTCTAATATTCTGGAAAACAGATATTATCCATCTCTAAAATAAAGTTTAATTACTTCTGAAGACCTTATTCTGAAAGGTGAGTTAGAGCCTGCTGCTCTGTATAATCACACAACTGGCTGCAACTTGTGTGAGTTTTCCTTAAAAATTTGCAGCTGGCTAGAGCCAAGCTGTGTGGGGCTGCAGAGCACAGCATCACTGCTGTGACACTCCTGACAAACCCAGCAGGACTCTATCACTCACACAGAGCTAGATGTGGAAAATTACTTCAGTGAGTTGCGGGGTGCACTGACAAAAACACTGAGGGTTACATCTTTCCATTTCAGAAACCCAGGGGGAGATAGTAAACATCCACTTGATCAGCAGCAAACTCCCCACTCTAATTCTCACTCAAAGGATTTCTAATGGAGCTGAACTGCCGGAGAGCTGCACCTGAGAGGAGGATTTCTGCCTCAGGTTAGTCCTCTGTTCAGAGTCAGAAGAACTACCAGAGGAGGGAGCCAAATTACATTTCTATTTGCAATATTTATTTTGCTGCTGTTCTTGCTGCGCTGCACTTTCTGCTTCCTTTGTGGTAAGAGGAAGCCAGGTAGAGCACAGTGTGCACTCATAAACCTCCTACTTGATGGTCCTGCTTTAATCTCCCTGCTTGTAAACTGGTATGGGAAGTGTGGTACTGTTGCTTTCCACGATCAGAAGACGTGGTAGAGCAGATGTTCCCAGTAACAATAATGACACTATTGCTGAGACAAACATTTTCACGATGATGCATGGGAACACTAAATCCAAACCACATTGTTTAGCTAATGCATGCTTTCACTCCACTAAAGGGGAATGTCACATAACTGAAAGTAAATTGAAGAGATCAGAGTTTAGAAAATATGACAAAGTTGAAAACTTAAAGCTGTATTACATAGTAACATCCTTTAGCTGAGAAATCATTGATCCAAAGTGGTGTGTGTATGTGTATTTTTATGGCAGTTTATTAGTTGTGACTCGCCTCTGGTCAGTTCAGTGAACAGAAACTGTTGTGAGTCAGTAATGCTTTCTGCCAAGCACTTCAGCAAAACTGACTACACCATATTGATACATGCTGTGGG
This sequence comes from Piaya cayana, assembly GCA_013389865.1. NCBI lineage: Eukaryota > Metazoa > Chordata > Aves > Cuculiformes > Coccyzidae > Piaya > Piaya cayana. The sequence goes on along the minus strand of WAAB01016520.1, from coordinate 4,588 downwards.
AAAGGAGATCTCGCATTGCAACAGATCACAGATATGTCAGGCTGTAGGTATGGTTTCTGGTGTTTTTCTTTAATCTGCTCCCCCAACTGGGACTAATGAAACACTGTTCTCAAGGCATATGCCTGTGTGTCTATGCAGAAAGTCCACACACACTTGTTTAATAAGGCAATACCTTTATTTTTCTTAGCAAGAGAACAACTTGTCTTCAATAAGCAATGTGGTGCAACAGCTTAGGGAAAAGTGGAAATTTAAAGATGAAGTAAGCCCCAAAACACTGAATTCATAAATTAATTACTGACTGTAATGATACTGAGCTTAATGATATCTACCTTAATATTGTGATAGCCTTGATGCTGGCACTCTTGAAAAAAACTGATATAGATTTGAAAGCTTCTTGGAGAGCCTTTTCCTTCTGGCACTGTTGTGGAGAGGTTGCTAAGTTTAGATCTCAGGAATGCAAAGTTACTCAAACTCAAGTCTATAAAGTTCATGCAATAAATGGAGATAAAAAATAGGTTCTGTTTCTTACTAGAGGATCATGGACAACTTTACCCATTTCTCTTCCCATGGCTTTGTGATAAGTTCTGGACAATGGTGATTCTACCAGGTCTATCAAAGTTAGAAACACTGTTGGTAGTAATTTGAAGGCTGCATTTAAATTCAGCTAGGAAAGAAAAAAGGGGAGGAGAAGCACATAAGGGTCTTAAAATCTATTTTTAGGGGTGTAGACTAGGGAGTTGATAGCAATATCAAAACCCTATTTTGATTACTTGTTTTTCATGTTAGAGGGCAGAATCTGTCAGCATGTTGTTATTTTTTACTGTCTGGACTGCTTTTGAAAATCTGATCCTGTTAATTTCGATGATATACTATACAGTAATCTTGACTATTAATATAAATGGAATCCAGCACTTTCAACAAAAGCTCTTGACATTACAATTTTCCCATGCATTGTCAGGGTCCTGGTGCTTTCAGCTTGTGAACAACACGATGCAGGGAGGTTTATAGAGTCTGTGGCAGTGGTTTTATTTCTTATCTGAAGTGTAAAACTTTTCTTCCACAGAACAACATTACATTATATTTTTAAAATTAGTAGGCCTGTTTGGTCATACAAATAATTGTGCAGGTGCTGTAGGGCTTTGTGATGGAGCTCTTTAGAAGGAAATCTGGAGAGGCTGTATGCTAACTCAAAAAACCGAATTAAAAACGTATGCAGCCTCACTGCAGCATGTGGGTGGCTTTTAGGCAAGTGCAGAGTGTTGTTAAATGTCGAAATCAAATATAAGCATGGGGAAAACTGGTGTGTGAATGGAAAGACTGATCACATACTTGTCCTGTTGCTTAAATGTGTGGTAGGTTCCTCTGAAATTGAAAATCTGCCTGGTTAGAAGCCAGCTTGTAGGGAAATACAAATCTTATTCCACGACTTCATAAATTTCTAAAATCTACCCATTCTGTAGGTTTGAAATACTAGGTTTGCATTTACAATTTATTTGCAGCTGCCATTGCATTTTCATGCTGAGGCTGTGGACTTACTGTCTACTCATTCACCCTGTTGATGGTTCTCATAAAACCAGACAACTGGTGACCTAAGTAACGAATATTAACCTCAGAGCACATCTCTGAGGTGGAAGAAACCCCTGTTTTGTAGATTTGGAAACTGAGGTACAGAGATTAAATGTTTATTCAGCATCTTTTGAAAAGCTATGTCATGGACAGAATTTGATCTTTGCTCTGGAAAAACTCAGACTACTATTTGATAATGAACTTCTCATCTTGTATGTAAAATAACAAAAATTATTTCAAAACTCCTTGTTTTGAAGAATGAACTATTAAGCCAACAGTAATGTTAAGGCTGCCTAACCTGAAACAACCCTGTAGCCCTGAGATTTTGCTGTGAAAGATGAAGATTTGGTGGATTTTAAGAGTTCCTGGTATGCGATGACCTAGTCTGTATCTACCATTCTACTCACCATATCAGAGTCCTCTTTTTTTTACCATCTAAAAAAAGGCACAGTGCTATATGAAATCAGGAAAAATGCATTTAATATACTAGCAGCTATCTTACTAATAACATGTATTAAAAACTATTCTTAATAAAATTTACATTTTACAGTCCAGGTAAAATGTTTCTCTCATTGTGCCCTCTTGGAAGCATTTCATGCTTATTCTAGAACTTCTGCTGAGAGACGAGCAGTGATCAAATCCTGCAAAATCCTCTAAACACTCCTTCCATTTCGACTGCTGTGAAAGTTGAAGGTGGAAGACACTAAGTCTAAATGTGGCAAGTTTTCAAAAACTTATTAATATCCTATAATAATTTACACTAGTCAGATGTCACAATGGTGAAGGACCATGAACACTTTCAGGGTGCCATATTTGGTTATTTTTGTGTGTAATTTGTTGTTATTTATTACTGGTTATTATATATATTTTTTTTTCAAAATGACTGACATCAACCAAAATTTAGTAATTGATATCACTAGGGTTTGTACATGTCTGAGAGAAGCCCTGAGGCAGTAGGTTTTAAATTCATGGAAGGGGTATTTGTTTTATTCTGATCAGAATATATTAATCAGCGATTCCCACTGAGCTGGATTTTGGCCAAAACATCAGATATAATCAGCTAAAGTATAAAACAATGCAGGTACATTTGTTGGATTAATGCAGGAGAAATAAGCCTAAAGCTTTCTGAAGCAAGCTAAAAATGATGTTCCAGGTTCTCTAATCCTCCCTCCTCCCCGACCCCACTGTGTAGTGATTTTATCCATTCATTTTGGGAGAGTCCTGCCCTGAATGCTTTTGCTAGCGACATCACCTTTTAATCTTCTTTCTGTTCATTTGCAGCTACTTCAGAGCTGCAGTTCTTTTTATGTCACTCCCCCAATATTTAGAATTTGTAGTTTCCTCAGATAATTAGCCATCTTGCATAGAAGAGTGACACAATCAACTGTCAGATACTTTTAATTCCTGGCTCCTATGCTAAGTCTTATGTGTGGATATTGGGATAATAATGTGCTATCTTAATTAGGTGTATCTTCATGATGCATGCTTTCTAACAGATAGAGGACATGAAGCTACTGCAATGCCTTGCCAGGGTATCTTTGAAATGAGATTCCCTACTTAGGGGTTTTCTTCCTTCTTAAATAAATAAAGAGTAAACGAACAACTGCAGAGTCCAAGTCTGAATCCTAACACTTCCTGTTAAACCTCACAAAATAGTGCAAGAAACATGTTTGGTCTGCTTTCTAAGGCTTGATGATGTGATAGGAAGGATGTTGTATGTAACATCAAAGAGTGGTGTTGTTATACCTCTGAAGCATTACTTCTGGAAGTCCAAGTGAAATAATGTATCTTCATTTTTCTCCTGAATATGGCATTTTTCTCCTGAATATGGCAGTTTTTAATAGACTTGGATTCTTATCAGACATGTTCCAACGATTTCCTTCATTGTATTTGCGTGCGCTTTCTTTTTATCTTTGACTAGCCAAATTTCTTTCACACTTCCCAAAGCCCTGGTAAGCGACTCCCTGCTGAGTTTAGTTAAGAGCTGAGCAAATTGCAAACTGCCAAAACCAGCCAACAAAACACTGGTGATGAGCAAACATTTCTGCTCTTTCAACTCATGGTCAATGTAGCTGATTTTTTAATCCTGGTCCATGTTGTTCAAGTGGAAAATAGTGAAGCCTGGTCTATGGGCAAGACTGAACAGTGTTTTGAACCTGAGCATACACAGGCTGGCAAAGAAACGGGGCTTCTAAAGGTTTGTCAGCCAGAAAAGGAAGGTCAAAGGAAGCATACCTGTCTTGATGAACAAGACTGGCAAACTGGTAACAATGTATCAGGAGAAGGCTGAGGCACTCCACATTTTTGCCTCAGTCTTCTCTAGCAACCTCTGTTCTCAGACCTTTTGAGTGGATGTACCACAGACCAAGGACTAGAGGAACAAAGTCCTTCCCACTATAGAGAAGATTGGATTCATGGCCACCTGAGGAACCTGAACATACATGTCACACTATGGGATGTGACAAGATGCATCCCAGAATCCTGAGTAACCTCACTGATGTAGTTGCCAAGGTAGTCTCCGTGATGTTTGACAAGTCATAGCAGTCAGATGAAATCCCTGGTTACTGGAAAAAGGGTAACATTTTTGAAAAAGGGTAGAAAGGAAGACCCTGGGAGCTACCACCATGACAGTCTTACCCCTGTGACTGCGAAGATTGTGGCACAGATCCTCCCAGAAGCTATGCACATGGAAGACAGAGCAGTGACTTGAGACAGACAAGATGTCTTCCCCAAAGGCAAGCCTTGCCTAACCAACCTTGTGACCTTCTATGGTGGAGTGTCTACATCAGTGGACAAAGGAAGAGCTATAGATGTCATCTATCTGGAATTCTGTAAGGCCTTTGGCAAAGTACTGCAGAACAAACTTCTCTCTAAATTGAAGAGATGTTGATTTGATGGGTGGGCTATTTGGTAGATCAGGAATTGGTTGGATGGTCACATCCAGAGGGTAGTGGTCAACGGCTCAATGTCCATATGGAGACTGATGACAAGTGGCATCCTTAGTAGAGAGATCTCTAGGGAC